>CAUYLG010048727.1:0-75201 GCA_963573385.1 Cacajao melanocephalus
TTGAGACCACCCTAGCCAACATGGTGAAACTTTGTCTCTACTAAAAATTCAAAAATTAGCCGGGCATGGTGGCATGCACCTATAATACCAGCTACTAGGGAGGCTGAGGCACAAGAATCGCCTGAACCCGGGAGGTGGAAGGTGCAGTAAGCTGAGATCGCACTACTGCACTCCAGCCTGGGCGACAGAGTGCAACTCTGTCACAGAAAAAAAAAAAATAGGCTAGGTGCAGTGGCTCATGCCTGAAATCCCAGCGCTTTGGAATGCTAAGCCAGGCAGATCACCTGAGGTCAGGAGTTCAAGACCAGCCCGGCCAACATGGTGAAACCCCGTCTCTACTAAAAATAGACAAATTAGCCTGGGCCTGTAATCCCAGCTACTCAGGAGGCTGAGGTAGGAGAATCACTTGAACCCAGGAGGCAGAGGTTGCAGTGAGCCACGATCGCACCACTGCACTCCAGCCTCAGCAGTAGAGTAAGACCCTGTCTCAAAAAAATAAATAAATTAAATAAAATTTAAATATTATAGCTTCAAAACCGTCTTTAATTTTAAAATCACAGCTGTTCCAGAAATATGGGTGACAAGATTTTAAACAAAAAAGAACCATTTTGTTATTAACTTATTTCAAAATACCTACCTGGACAGTAAAGCACAAACCTTTTAAATAACTGTCAAGTGTTTCTGATAACACCTGAACTACAAATGAGCAAAGTATATTTTAAGACATAAAAGTATTTAAGATCCTATCTTCATAAGTCACTGAGGAGACACACACAAAAAATCAGTTTATCTATAACATGAGTATACTTCGAAAATTCTTTCTTGACTTTGATATTTATTATTCTGCATCTATTCATTCTGTAGAAATAAGATAATTTCTCTGAAATAATACTGTAGATGTTAGCTACCCACCAAATGGCACAAAGTCCTGTACTCCTATTGTGAAAATATTGCTGCCGGCCAGAGAAATTCGGTCTGCCCACAGCTTCTGAGCAGTCTTCACAGCTAAGATATCACAGTCGGGTTCTGGATCAGGACTTTCATTCTGCATCAACACAGAGTTAACATTCATTCAACTGGTTGAAAGAAAAACCACTAGTTGCATGAGCTGATATAGATACAGGTATACATATGCCTAATAACACACTTTATATAAACAATTCCAACCTACCATTAAAACATTTATGAGGTTCTTTTCTATCCGAGACTTCTGGTCATCTTTCAGAGTTGAAGCTAGTATGAAGAAGAAAGGAAAAACATTATAAGTACTTATTTTTAAATCTACCACCTCATTTATTGTTTTAAAAACTTTACAATAAATAGCTCTTCTAAGATGACCAAGCACAGTGATTTGCATATAGTAAAAGTAGTACTAGTTATCTGAGACTAAATTATTCTTTAAATTTTAAAAAGCTTAAAGATGCTACATAATTGTATGTATCAAGAATTTTACTCAAAGAACATCAGGTTACCTCTGCCAAGCAGTTCTAGGGAGTAAGTAATGTAATCCTTTAATTGGGCCATGAGGTAGGAGCACTTCAGAGCCGTAGTTAATATAGATGTAAGCAGAGTCCACCATCCCTCACTACGATAATCACACATCACATAATCCAGCAACCTCAAAGAAGACAAAATGAAAGACTTGCTGAACTGGCTTCACAAGAAAGGGTTTGAAGAGTTCATGGAGAAAAAAGTACTTTCCTCATTTTACGTAAGTATAAAAAAATCTTACTGAGATAGTTTAACAGGTATTCTCATATTTAGCTAAACGTGAGATTTCCTAAAACGCTGAAAAAGATTGTGCCATCAATGGCACTTGAAAAAATATTATAGAAAGGGAGTTTAACAGCGATAGAAATAAATATGAAAATACTAACTCCTTCAACACTGATTTCGATTTCAATTTCACTTAAGGTAATCTAAATACCTGTAAAAGTAAATAGTGAACAGAACTCACTTCAAAGCTTTGGTATAATCCTTTGCGTAGTAATATTCCTCTCCCATCTGAACCACTATAAAGGAAAAAAGATTCATGCATGTAATTAAAAAAGTCATTCAAAGTTGCATGCAATGGTGATGTTTGTGGATACATACTTAGGTGACTTTTCATTCGTGGGCACTTATACTTCTTGAATTGTGCAACAGCATTGCTCAGAAGAGTTATAATCATTTCCTATTAGACAAAGTAGAGTGCAAAACATTTCAGTACAAATGTTTTTTTTAATAGTGTAAAAAACAGTTTATATTGGACACAAAACTTACGGAATGAACAACATTTCTCTCCTTCAGCTGAATGGCAAGAATTCCCACCTTTTCTTTTTCAGGATCAGAAAGATCAAAACCTGTGTAAGAAAAGACACAACCCATCTTAGATAGCTCATTCAATACAAATCTTCACATGAACACTGTATGTGTATACTCCTTGAAGTCTTTATTTAATATAATCATTTCAGATTCTTGAACATTCTAGAATCTTAAAGGTGCTAAGAGGCAGCTTTATTAACATGGTAACTTCTCTGTGTTCTGCTCTAATGGGAACATTATTGAGCTCAATGTTCTTTTACCTAGTGGAATCAACCATCTGAAAAGCAGTATCAGTATTATCCTCTGTAGAGGATATACTCACTGGAGATTAAATAATTTCCTATTTTTTCATTTTTTGAGATAGGGGTCTCACTCTAGGTTGAAGTGCAGCAGTACAATCACAGCTCACTGTAGCATCAACTTCCTAGGCTCAAGTGATCCTCTCATCTCAGCCTCCCAAGTAGCTGGGACTACAAGCATGTGCCACCATGTGTGGCTAACTTCTGTTTTCGTTTTTTTTTTTTTTTTTTGGTAGAGATGGTGTCTTACTACGTTGTCCAGGCTAGTCTCAAACTCCTGGTCACAAGCAATCCTCCCGTCTCGGCCCCCCAAAGCACTAGGATTACAGGCACGAGCCACCTTATCTAGTCAGTAATTTAACAGTTACAGTTCAATTGCTTGAATTAAATTATGTATAAAGCATTAAAAAGATATGCAGAGAAATTGTTTTTAAGGTAATACAAGTTAATGCTGTTTTAAAATGTCAAATCAATTGTTAAAGTTAACTGGAATTAAAATACTTAAATAGACAACAGTGGCATGTGTCATTTAAAACAACAGATGTCCAAATGCTGTATTTTTCCTTTTTTTTTTGAGATGAGATCTTACTGTGTTGCCCAGGCTGGAGTGTACTGGCTACTTACAGGTGTGATCCTTCCACCTCAACCTCCCAAGTAGCTGGGACTACAGGCATGTGCCACCACACTCAGATACATGTTTTAATCACAGCAACATCTTTAATTATGAAGTTACTCTAAGATGTAGTGATACACACAAAGCATTCTAAAAATGAAAACAATGTTTAAAAAGCACACATTTTTACTTCCACGTAATTTTTTATGCATGTGCAGCCAATGGAAAAATCTATGATAGCTATTGTTGCCTTTTGAGATTGAGAGGAAAGGATGGAGGGAAAAATTATTTACTTAGTATTCCTTGTCGCCATGATCTTTGTCCATAAAAGTCAAGAACGCCTGTTTGTGTTTCTAAGGGATCAGGATTGGGATACATTACGGTAGCCTGTAAATTAAAACACAAGCCTAAATAACAGTTTATGGAACCCATTGCAAATCAACTCTTGCCCAATCTTTGACTGAACAAAAAAGTTTTCATAATTACAAATACCAAACATACATTCAATTATCAAATTTGTGAATATTTTAACATAAATTTTAACAAAAATTAAGCTAAAATGTTTCATTTAATATTTAAAAATTAATCAATCTGATTCTGACAAATGATTTCAAAGCAATTTCTTCACTTTTTTTAATCTTTGCTCTGATAAACAAGTAAAAATATATTACAATTTATGCTTGATATTTATTCCACATGCATAGATGCTCTTTGTGTAAATGAAAACAATGTTACAAGGAGTTTTAAAGAGAAGACACTATTTTCCTTCTTTATCACTTCTGTATAAAATCCTGGTATTGTGGGGGGATATTTTTGGTACCAGAACTGACAGATTTACACTGCTTTTTCTTCTTCCTAACTTTTCCCTCTGAAACCAAGATGTAATACATGTACACTGTTGAAAAATGTAGAAAACATTCAAAAGGAAAAGGATGAAAATCTAAATTACTTATAAACCTACTACCAACTCCCACTGTTGAAATATATGTTATCGCTTCCAGATTTCACATGCAAAAATTTATTAATGATTGATTTTTCAAGCTGCTTCTTTCATTTAAATATATTCTGTACATTTAACCCAGCATTAAATATTCTTCTAGAATATTATTTTTCATGGCTGCTTGCTGGTGTATATTTTAACAAATTCCCTATAGCTATTCATCTTATTTCTATTTTACAATGAATAAATCTGTGAGAACAACTTTATAAATAAATCTTGTTATTACCTCAGAATTTATTAGCTGCCTTAGTAGTCCCAAAAATTCAATTCTAGGTCAAAAGATATGCTAATTTTAAAGCTTCTCAAATTATTTGATGAAAATATTATTTTACATTTTAACCAATATTTATTAATGCCCAGTTCCTTATATTCTTATAAAACCTGGTTTTAATCACTTTTTAAAATACTGTGTTCAAATTACAATATGCCAAACTTTAGAAATATAATACACACAATAAAACTATAAATCATACAAATAACATGGTAAAAACAAATCATCATTTTAGAGAAAAAAATCTGTTCACTTTAAGTACTAATATGCAAACTATTTGTTTTTGGAGCAGTTTTAAAAATAGTACTACTGATAATGTTCATTCATCTTTAGAGAAGAGAACTGCAGGTTTTAAGTAAAAATAAACTGATGTAACTATATAAATATAAATGTATTTATATATGTATACCACGTTCTTAAAGATGTTTATAGAAAAACTGATATTGAAATGGAATCATCCAAGAAAAAGGCAAAATGAAACATCAAGTTTAAGAAACTATGCAATTAACCCTTTCCTTCAGAGTCTTAAGAGTATCCATACAGGAGGCTGGGCAGGGTGGCTCACGCTTGTAATCCCAGCACTTTGGGAGGGGAGAAAGGTGGATCACGTGAGATCAGGAGGTCAAGACCAGCCTGGCCAACATGGCAAAACCCCATCTCTACTAAAAGTACAAAAATTAGCTGGGTGTAGTGGTGGACATCTGTAATCCCAGCTACTCAGGAAGCTGAGGCAGGAGAATCACTGGAACCCGGGAGGCGAAGGTTGCAGTGAGCTAAGATTGCGCCACTGCACTCCAGCCTGGGCTACAAGAGCAAGACTCTGCCTCAAAAAAAAAAAAAAAAAAAAAAAAAAAAGAGTCTCCATGCAGGAAACCCCAGAAAGAGAAAGAAGTCCACAGACTCTCTCCAGTGGGTCAAAACAGATTCCAAACTCTTACAGCAGTGATCACAGAAACAAAACAATGGATTTATAGTGTGACAAGGATGAAAATGTGGCTTTTATTTTAAAGTAATTTTCTCTTGTCTAAGCAGTCACTAACTTACTGCCAAACATAAATTAATTCTTCAAAGAAAAACTGCTCAATCCACAGGTAAAAACAGAGTACTCAAACTAAAACCAAACATCACTGTAATTCCTGAAACTATAAAAAATAAAAGCTAATTAAATTTAAGGACTTGAAAAAAATTATCGACACCAATCAGTTCTAGCTTCTTTCAAGAGAAGAATAACTCTCCTACATGCTAGATAATACAGAATCAGTAACTTACCTCATGGTTACAGAGGGTTTTTGCAAGCTGTTTCCGCTCCTGGGCATAGTATGCTGCCTGCTGGTAATAGAAACCAGGATTCTGAGTTTGAATAGCTGTTAACCCTAACTTAATAGCTTCATCAAATAAATCTCCAAAGGCCTGGAATCTTAAAGAAAAAAAAATCAAGAAATAAAAAAGAATGAAAAGAAAAAGAAGCTTATTTCTGGCAATTCATCCTGGGAACCTTAACCTCAGCAGATTGTATTAAAATGGTGCTACTGATGAAGAGTTAATATTTGTTGCAATTTCTTTGTAAATATTAATACACAGTAATTGTAGGTTACAGATAGGCTCTATATTTAAGTCATCTCTTCTAACAAGTCTTTGTAAATATACCGTCAAACTGGATCTCAACATAGATCCTACCACTCAAATACACCCAAATTTCTGGGAACAATTTCATTTTAGCGATTTTTAAACATCATTCTCAAACAATAAGCTCCATGACAGCAGGAATTTTGTTTACTGCTATATCTCTAGGACCTAGACATTTGGTAGAGACTCAATAGATACATGTTAAATGAAAAAGATGGTAGCATGAATTAAATAATTTCCGTTAAGGAACTGTATATACAATATCAATGTACAGTATTACCAGAAACATACTTACGCTACATCATCAAAAACCTACTTAGTGACAAAAACCCTAGTTCAGTTTTAGAACCACAGTCCATGCTATTTCTCCAAATACTATGTATTATTTTTAAAATATTCTAAAAGTACAATGTAAAACATACTGTTTAGACATCCATGCAGCATGCTCAAAAGACAACTCTGCACTTCCAATCTTTTTCTTACAGAAATCGATGTGTTTTCGGAACTGAGCAATTGCATCCAATGGGGTATTGTGTTGAAAACATAGCCTACAGATCTGCAAAATGTAAAATTGATCCCAAAATAAATGACAAAAAAGTCAAAAGGCATATTCATTTAAAAACTATTTTGAGAACACTAAAAAAAGACTATGAAATTTCCTTCTCTGAAATTATTTGCAATACAATTGATTTTCCTCATCAGAATGGTTATGCTAAAAACCAAAGGTTATATATCCCTTTTAGAATTGAAATAACTCGTATTTGTACATCATTTACTCTACACCTTAGAAAAGCTTTTTAAAAATATGGAATAGAATTTAAAAATTATCCCCAATGAAGAACATAAAGATGGACTAAAATAAACTATGTCTAACAGGTAATTGAGAAAAGGTAATTTTTAGTTTTAGATTTGCCATAAAGCTAAAAATTTTCTGTAGCACAATTAAAGCAAAGTTACCTCCGTATCAAACAAGTATTACAGAAATTCTTGAAAACTTGTGTCTGGCATACTATTTCAAAATAGTAGTGATACATATGTATTTGGAACAAAAGGAAAAAAGAAAAACAAAGCCTAAATTTATTTCCATGTGCTTGTTACAATTTTCACTTTTATTTTTTAAGTACAAAGGAACACATGAAAAGTCAGTCTCTCATCCATTCCTGTGCCTCGGCCATCTAATTTCCCTTTCTAGAGGCAATCAGTTTCTGGCATAGGCTTCTTGATATATTCTACACACAGATAAGCATGTATGTGCATTTCTATAAAACTACTGTTTTTATACAAATAACAACATCACATTAAATATGCTAATCTGTGACTCTATTCACCTTGCAATATATTTTGGGTATCATTCCATATCACTACATAGAGCTGCCTCATTCTCAATAGCTTTTAATATTCCTTTGTTTACAGTTGTAATTTATATAATCAATCACTTATAACTGGGTTGTTTCTAATCTTTTCCTATTAGAAGAAGACAATGAATTAAAGCATCTATTTGGCCATACATCACCAACACAATGTCAGGCAACTTTAAGATTAATGCGAAAAAACTAAAAGCAAACCAAACAGCCCTTGCTTGACTTACGAGGGCATCTATTCTTATGATATACAATCTTAAAATAAAATGTTCAAACAATAGGTATAAAAGTTTCCTCTAAGGTGAATAGATACACCTTTTCTGTGTCATTAAACCAAGAAAGAGTCACATAGTTCTAATAAGTTTTATCTTTTAAAACTCAGTAATACAGGCAGCTTTCTTCTCAACAACTCCTCCTTGCTCCCACTTACAAACAAACAAAAACCAAAAAAAAAAACCCTCCAAACTTTAAAAACCTCTAGAACTTATCAATTCAAAACACAACTATTATAAATAGGCTGCTAAGAATCAAGGCTCTTTCTGAGAAAAAGGATAAAGGGGAGGAATAATTAATCAAATACTAACTTTTCAGAGCAAAAAACTAATTTTGATGTTCAAATTTTAAGAAGATAATTTAATATTTAAACACAAATTCCCTGTATTTGGAAGCAGAACTATTACCTTGTAGTTTATAAATCCTGCCATAGTCTTAATTTCCAGAATATTAGTTTCATGGGCTCTCAATTCATGTACAAGATTATAGGCGGTTCTATAATTCCTAAATGGGGAGGGTGGTTAGTAATGACATAAATCAGTTTAATAAAACATTTCTAAGAACAAAATCACTAGAAATAACAGAGAATATTTACTCAACATTTCTAATGCTCAGCAGCTCAATAATAACATACACATCCATCTCTGATTTCCTGAAAAATGAGTTATTGGTTTATAAATGTATGTGAGAGGAATCAATAATTTCATAAACAACAGAACCATGACATGTGAATGGTTCTGTCATTAACATCTGTCAATAACAAACAGATAACTTAAAAAATGAAATTGGACAACAGTCTAGAAAAAAAATCAGCATTCTGTTACAAAACGTAAGTACTTTAAAGTACCTTTACAAGCTCTCAAACAAATAGAAATTGCATTAGCAAAGGTGGTATCGAGACAGTATATGTCAGCCGGGCACAGTGGCTCACGCCTATAATCCCAGCACTTTGGGAGGCTGAGGCAGGTGGATCACTTGAGGTCAGGAGTTCAAGACTAGCCTGGCCAACATGGTGAAACCCTGTCTCTACTAAAAATATAAAAATTAGCTGGGCATAGTGGCAGACGCCTGTAATCCCAGCTACTAGGGAGGCTGAGGCAGGAGAATCACTTGAACCTGGGAGGCAGAGTGAAACTCGGTCTCAAAAAAAAAAACAAAAAACTACAGTAAAGACAGTTGTATGAAGTTGTTGAGATTCAGAAAACACAACTTGGTGCTCTTGTACTTAAACATTTCAAAACAACAACAAAAACAAGATGTTTCTGCAATATTCCTGTGAAAAATGGAATTATTTTAACTTATTTCTATTTTTCTTTCCCCTCTTCAATTTTGTGATAAATAGCTGTTTTTAATACCTTTGTCTTCAAAAATTGAGTTAAAGCTACAAAAAGGTCAAGTTTCATTAAATTCTCCTTGGTAAAAGCAAACAACTAAAATGTTTAACCACTGCCAACACATCTGTAACTGATCCTCAAGGCTGTAAGCAGAGACTTCAAATGGAAAATGATGATAAAAAGTAATTGAATTTAATAAATGTACTAGTATATAAACTGATAAAAATCAATAGTCTGGTGCTCACTTCAGCAGCACATATACTAAAATTCGAGCAATATAGAGAAGATTAGCTGGCTCCTGCGCAAGGATGACGTGCAAATTCGTGAAGAGGTACATTTAAAAATTTATTTTGGAAAAAAAAGTCTGATTTAGACAATGTTTCATGTATATTATACTTTGGAAATCAGCCTCTTAACATAAGAATTTTACTGCATATACAAATAAAAAATAGTCAAGAAGATGGGGAAATTTTTAATGTAATATTTCTGTGGCTCATAAAATTTAATCAAACGAGAGAAAGCTTTATGACACAATAAAATGTATTTCCAATAAAAAAATGAAAACTAAAAAAACCTAAAATATTATATTCCATTCATCTCTAGACTAGTCCCTAAATCTAACCAATATGAACACTTTAGAATTAATTATAGTTTGGGTGAGATTCAGAAATTGCCATAATATGTTTCTGTTAATATAAAAATAGAAAACATTTAGTTTGAAAGCTGAACAACTTACTTCAGTGCATTTTGTGTATCTTGTTTCAACTCACTGAAGAAAGCTATTTTGAACTGATGCCTAACAAATAAAAGCTAAAAAAAGACAAAAAAAATCACTATTATTTTACATATTCAACTTAAAATGTGAAAATTATAATAATGTTTATTACAAGAAGACATAAAAGAATGAAGAAAAACACTCAAAACTGAAATCCAAGAATTATTCCCACAAGTAAGGGCACAGCTAAGAAGCCTATAAAAATCTACCTTTAAGAACTTTAAGAGCAGAGAGTTTAAAACCAAACTTTAAGGGCGAAGAGTTTAATTTAAAAACAAATTAATTTTTAAAAGCTTTGAAAAATACTTTAGAAATGCTGAAACGATTTAAAACATTAAAGTATTAAGAACATACAATAATCACCTCAAAAAAAAAAAATAATCCACTCTAGAATGCTTCTATTATTGCAAAAATCATGTACCTGGTGTGTTGTTTTATTCAAAAATTCTTTATGAGATTTCACTCTTCTGATCTCAGTGTAGTAATAAGTCTGTGCATGTTCATAAAAGGCATTTTCCAATCTGTAAAAAACAAAACCAAACCAGCATTTAAATCTTAAAGGTATTTTCAACCAAACTTTTCAAGAATCCTATTTGTGAGACCTGAAAGTAAAATGGTGACAGAAATACCTATTTTACATTATGATTAAGACAAAGTGAAGCAAAAGATAACCTGAATTTTCAGATTAAAAAGTCTAAAAATGAGACCACCCAAAAACCATTTAAAATTATTTATAATACAAGATAAAACAAATAAAAATACCTTTCTCTAATTCGTAATAATCTTTCTCTCTCTATTTTTTTTTTTTTTGACACGGTTTGGCTCTGTCACTGCTGGAGTGCAGTGACACAATCTCAGTTCACTGCAACCTCCACTTCCCTGGTTCAAGCAATTCTTGTGTCTCAGCCCTCCTGGGTAGCTGTGACTACAGGCACATGCCACCACACCTAGCTAATTCTTGTATTTTTAGTAGAAATGAGGTTCCACCATGTTGGCCAGCCAGGCTGGTCTCCATCTCCTGACCTCAAGTGATCTGCCCACCTCGGCCTCCCAAAGTGCTGGGATTAGGATGACAAGTGTGAGCTACTACTGCTCCTGGTCTAAAATTTGGTAATCTCTAAAAGTACATTCACCCCTACTATTTTATATTTTTATAAAAAGTCTGAAAAACAATTATTAACTACTCAATTAGATTTCGCTTTCTTCATGATTTTAGTATTTAGTGTTTAAAAGAATAAGAAAACTAATGGGGAAAGAACCAAAAAGGAGAACTGGCAAATAAGGTGAAAACATTTGTGTGATTTAAATCCTCCTTCATTCTATAACTTTGAGATTACATAGGAACACGAAAATCTCACCAGAGAGAGATACACAACTCAAGCTTTCCTTGGTGAAAAGAAGTTATCAGGACTCATCTGCCTAGGGCATGAAAGAAAGCAGAACTCAACCAGATAAAAGGTGAACTTAAAAATCAGATATTATATTTTACATTTGATTTTTTAGGTTAAGATTTTATTTATTTATTTATTTTTTGAGACAGGGTCCGGCTCTGTTGCTCAGGCTGGAGTGCAGCGTGCGATCAAGGGTCACTGCAACCTCAGCCTCCTGTGCTCAAGTGATCCACCCACCTCAGTCTCCCGAGTAGCTGAACTACAGGCATACACGACCACACCCAGCTAATTTTTATGTTTTGTGTAGAAACAGGGTTTCACCATGTTGCCCAGGCTGGTCTCAAATTCCTGGGCTCAAGTAATCTATCTGCCTCAACTTCCCAAAGTGTTGGATTACCGGCACGAGGCCCCACATCCAGCCTTTCAAGATTTTTCTATTTTCAAAACTGCAGTTTTAAAAATGTTAAAATATGACAAAATTGGATTCTAACTTTGAACCAAATAATGTGTGAAGGAATGTATTAATCTAAGCTGTCCTTTAAATTTTGCAAATGGGTAGCAACAAGGCACTGACTAGAAAGTTTAATGTTATGGTAGCCAGAAATATGCCTACAGGCTATTCTGAGTGATTTTTAAAAAATCCTTCTCAATAGAGAATCAGTATTATTAATCTAGACTGTCTCAGTAAATATCAAAGACTAGCATGGTTTTAGTTTTCAAGATGAATGTGTACTCAGAAATAAAACACCTGTTAAACTGTCAATACAGAGGATTGAGAGCAAATAGTCTTGCTACGTGCTATTCTTTCCTCTAAACTGAGGGATGGAGGCAAATCCTTCCCTCTCTTTAACTCTGTAACTGGCTACAGAGATATCACTGGATACAGCATAAATGTTATAAGACTTCTACCTTTTAATTCATACACTTCATTATTATTTGAAGTTTATTTGGAAAAAACCTTAAAGAGCTTTAAAAACATAAATAAATACACGACAGATCTAGTCAAGACGTAAGGGGGTTAGTGAAAAGAGCAATTCTTTTAGCAGATACTCAAACATTACATTTTTAAGGTACCACTGAACAATTAAGAATACTCTTTTAAGGAAAGAGATCTTGAGTTTTCTTTGTTGCACAACTTAAAAAAAAAAAATCAGCTGATTCAGTCTTCCCGTTTCGTGATTTAAACTAGCTGAACTTTAAATGTCCATGCTTTTTAATGAATTCCTCCATCCCAAATAATCATGACTTCCCTCCCACTAATCCACACCTTCAAGCACAGCTGCAGGCCTTCCTCTTCCTTAAAACCTTCCCAGATCACATCTATTCATTTCCTCTCTGAAATCCTATAGGACCTACAAGCTATATTACAGAATGTACACTTGCAGTGCTCTGTGGGATTTAAAATGCATGCTTTCTGTCTCCACAATTAAATCAGCTTCTTTATGAAGCTGAGGTTTACGAACCTGATCAACTTGTTTTGACCTAGACACGATGCACACGTACATACATACACACACATACGCACACAGTAAACTTTTAATTACAGGCAGTTCCCTATTCTAACTTTTTATTAGAAGATGTGATATTTACTCTCAGCAATACTCATACAAAGATCACCTGGAGTCTATTTTCTGCTACCACTACACTAGTATATCAAGTAAGCATATTTTTCAGAGCATATAAACATGTATTTTAGCCATTGCAATTGAACTTTGAAAAACTAGCACTGACTCCAGCAAAGAGAGCTACCAGTTTTCAGGTGAAGGACATTCAAGTTTCTAAGTTATAGACGCAGATTTATCTAAAAGGAAAGAGGTGTTCCTGAATTTTGTAAAGTACCTAAGAGGTAAAATATTCACACAGCTTTGGAGGACAAGAGGAGGAACTACTGTATACTTAAAAGGAAGTTATCGTATTAAAGGTAGATCCTATGCTAAAGGCCGAAAATAAAGGGCATAAGAGCAGAAGCAGGAGCAGCAGTTGGGGCTGGGGGGTGGAGGGCAGGGTCCTTACATCCTTTTTTCCTTTCCCCTCCAGCCTTTTCAGTAAAAGAGGACAGAAGGGAGAGTTAAATACTGCTTCAATACTGTCCCACCCAGCCAAATGCTTAAGGTAGTTCCAATTTTTAATTTATAGAAAGACAAAGATCAGAGACAAAAATCTAACTGCATGGATCTGTACATCTGCATATATTGTTTTGTATTTTTAACAATGAATTGAGGCCCACTGAAATTCTCTGCTTGAAATAATTTTAAACTAATTAGAAAACTACTCCAGGCCTGGGAACAGTGGCTCATGCCTGTAATCCAAGCACTTTGGGAGGCCAAGGCAGGCGGATCACCTAAGGTCAGGAGTTCGAGACCAGCCTGGCCAATGCAGTGAAACTTCAATTCCACTAAAATTATGAAAATTAGCCGAGCGTGGTGGTGCATGCCTGTAGTCCCAGGTACTCAGGAGGCCGAGGCAGGAGAATCACTTGAACCTGAGAGGCAGAGGTTGCAATAAGCCGAAATTGCACCACTGCACGCCAGCCTGGGTGACATAATGAGACTTCTTCTCAAAAAAAAAAAAAAAGAAAAGAAAAGAAAAGAAAAAAAAACTGCTCCCAATATTTTCCAGAGCCATTTGTGGCATGTTCTCTCTACAGCACAACTTTCCTCTGAAAAGCATTTGCTTCTTTACTCATTATTAAAATGTCACCTTTGTTTTGAAAGGCAAAGTATGTGTGTGGTTTTTAAACAGCTGCTAGTTAGCATGACACAGACAGCCTACTGCCCTAAGAAGAAAGGTCTGAAAATTGGGAACACTTACTTTTTAATAAAAGAAAAATGCTTACTCATATCATTAACTTGGACAGCTCATGTATTTTGCTTTCACAATCATTCCCAATGCATCACAGAAGTTTTATAAAGATTCTAACATTTTGACACTAAAAAAAACACAGATGAAATCATTGTAGCATGTATATGTAACACATCAAAAGGCTCTGAAATCGCAGGAATAAGTTCCCATCATAGCTCCACTACTTCCCTCCCAGATCAATGAGATGAAGATTTCCTGATATTCAGCTTACTCTCTCTCTTAAGATAAAATATAAATATGAAGAAAGGGTGTATGCTCCCTCATCTCCAGTGGGCTGTCTTATGCACTCCCCATCTCATATCCACATACTGGAGGCCATGGACCCAGGGCACTTGCTTTTTCATCAGTTATTTTGACAATGTACTTCTTATTTAAACGTTTCATTATCCCCAAGAAAGCCACAAATAGTTAAGGGTAGAGCCCCATCCTCTGTTTCTCTTGAATCCATGACCACACTAAGTTTGAAAGTGGAGGAGGGCAGGATCACTAACGGTGAAGGCAGGGTTCTCAAGCTCAGCACTGCTGACATTTTGGCCAGGTCCTTCTCTGTTGTGCACAGCTGTCCTGTACACCGTAGAGTGCATAGCAACATCCCTGGCGTCTACCCACCAGAAGCCAGTACAGCAACCCCCTCAGTTGTGGCAATCATAAAAGTCTCCAGGCATTACCAAATAGACTCTGGAAGGTAATACTGCTTGGTTAAGAGTCACTATGGCAGGGTATAGCACAGAGGACAATGGCTATCTAAAGAAGGCTTCATTGAACTAAGCCTTAAACGTTGAGTAAGAGAGAGCCCAGAAAAGGGGAGCTGGCAGGTGGGCATGAGTATGAAAGCATCTGACAAGGAACAGCACTGTGAATAGGGAGGCACTGAGGGAGAGAGTCAAGGGGGAGCTGGCCAAGCCTGGGGCGCTGAGGCCAGCTGTGATACTGGGATGAGCCTCAGTGGAAAGAAAAGCTGCCTGCGTGTGCTACCAGTTGTCCCTCTCTCCTCTCTGTTCCCTATTGGTTTTATGTCTGCATTTAAGAAACAAAACTCATTTATTCTTTTCCTCGGAATTCCAAGCAATTATCTCACTGTTATCCTCGGCACCACTGATTTGATTTTCTGTGCTGTGAATTCTACTGTTAGTCTGAAGATTTATTTTGCTGATTGCAATTAAGTTTCTTTGCAATTCATCTTTTCATTTGATCCTATTCCTTTGCATGTTCTCTGCTAAATGTATGCTTCTTTCTTAGAAGCCTAGTCATTTATATACAGGTGAGAAGGCCAGATAACCTCCTACAGTGGATCATTTTCAGAGGTTTGCTTCTGAGAAAGAAACAAATGCAAGACAAGCAATAACCAAAAATAAATAAAACTGTCCACGAGTTAAAGAACCCTTATGCAGAATGAAAAGGAAAACCATTTTACACTCAAAATCAATGAAAATATTCATATCTAAATATATCCTAGCATAAAACGTACTACTACAAAACTTCTTTGTAACAATAAATGCTACAAAACAATGAATAATGGCCACACAGTTTTTGAGGTAATGTTGTGTCTCCAGGTAATCTGCCCTTTACACACAAAGGCTTTATAAAGATATTTAAGATATGATAGAGCTCAGACCCTTCCTAAAAAATTACTTACATAGCTACATCAACATATCAGGAACGAAGCAAAAAGAGGCCAGAATGGGATGGAGACACTCATAAAAAAGGACACACATGTCACTCAAGGACATGAGGTAATTACTGGCAAGTACAATGGAAAAACATATAAACTTTCTTCCTTTAAATAAAGTTGACCTAGATGCATATATCGAAGGTGTTAATAAGGGGATGTTAAGTGGAAGATCACTGTGTACCATATGAGCACATTTATGTTTTTGTGTTTGCAGGTGTGGTGTGTATACTATAGAGAAATACATATATTTGTTCCTATACAAAAAGACGTTTTTTTGGAAGGAAACTTAAGAAACTGTTGATATTGGTTACCTCAGGGAATTGGAAAAGGTTAAGAATTTGACAAAGGAGATTTTTATTTTTACATTATTATTTTACATTATTGTTTTTCATGAACATGATTAAAAAAAATAAACGGGTGTAAGCTACCAATTTCTCAATTCTTAATAATATAAAAAACAAAACTTTAAAAGAGCCCTACTTACCTTATTATATAACCTACAAGGTGGTCAGTGTGCGGCAGTACAAACAAAGACTTTCCTGAGAGTTCACATGCATTGCATAAAGCTGCAGCCCTTTCTGAAGCAATGACATCCTCTCCTGTTGATAGTTCCCATAAAGATGAAAAGAGAAATAAAATAACTAATGTAGCTTCCTAAGTCTGAAAAAATACAATTAGGAATAAAAACCCATACAACTTTTCACCATACCAATAGGACTCAGGGGCTCCTTGAGAGCTGTGTGTGGTTCTTAGAAGTTACATGGTATATGCCTTTTAGGGAAACACTGTGGAATTTTCTGCTGAGCCAGGATAGGTAGCCAAGTAATGGCAACAGACATACCACATAACTATTTCAAAAAACATAACTAAAAATGGAAGCAAAAATTCATGAAAGAAGTCTTCAAAATCATTTTGAATGCTGTAACTCTCAACATAGAAACAAAAATATATTTTGCCCTAAAAAGTCTGGGAAAGTGGAAGTAAGAATTTGACACTATGACATTTTCCTAGAGGAAACCACAAATCCTATAGCCCTTTTCTTTGTCCTATAGAAAATTAATGAAAAAATTTCATATAAGGAATACAGTTTCAAATAGATCTTAGATAAGTACATTATAATCTTTTTTGGAAAGCTTTGGAAGCCAAAAAAATTACATTCTTGTAAAAAAATTCAAGCAAATTAATCGTTTTGTGAATTAAACTTCCCTTCCCCATATCACCTACATAAGAAGGCAAGTGGAACTAGGGGAACAGGACTCAAGATTTGTATTTTTTACTATCTTTAATTTTTTTACAAGAAGCATTTATTTATGTGTCATTGGTGCCTTTTATTTATTCATTCATTCATTCATTCATTCATTCATTCATTCTTCTGAGACAGAGTCTCATTCTGTCACCCAGGCTGGAGTGCAGTGGCGTGATCTCGGTTCACTGCAACCTCCGCCTCCTGGATTCAAGAGATTCTTCTGCCTCAGCCTCCCAAGTAGCTGGGACTACAGGCATGTGTCACCACACCCAGCTACTTTTTTATTTTTAGTAGAGACGGGGTTTCACCATGTTGCCCGGGCTGGTCTTGAACTCCTGACCTCAGGTGATCTGCCCACCTCAGCCTCCCAAAGTGCCCGGATTATAGGCGTAATTCAATAAAAATTGGAGGTATAAAATAATTAATTAGACTTTTGATACCTGGAGGCAAAGGGGTTTTCTTCTGAATCAGAACCACTGCAACTTTTGTATTTCTTCCTTGTAAACTTTGCCTGCAATGAAAGAGCAAGAATAAAATTAATTATTTTAACTTAAAAAAGTGTACTCATGACTTCACATAAAATACAGCCTTGGTAATACAACTGAAGATAAATTTCAACTAAAAAAACCAAGATCTGAGGAAATCTTTGCCTGCACACAAAGCACATATATGCCACAATGATCTGAATTCTAAAAGTATGATCTCACATCTTCTAATCTTAAAAATCTGCCTTAAAAGCAAAAGATTAATATATACTTTTATGTAAAAGTTACAATACAACTTAATTCCTTATGGTGATACATTGCAAAGTAGTCATCCAAAAGAATTAATTATTTGAAATTTAAATAGTGATAAAGCAAAGTGTTTTCAAAGACTAAATAGTAAATTACTCTGTCTCCAAAAAAGATAATAAATGCAAGAAAAACATTTGGAAATTCAGAGCAATTAGTTTTCTAAATTTCTTCACATACCCAGCATTATACACAGTCAATAATTATGCTACCTGTGAGGAAGCGAACAAGATTCACTGGAGGTCAATCCCCAAAGTGACCACTGCAGTCTGAACAGTACTCCGTTGTCTTCAAGAAATGTTAGTGAATAACACACATGTGCAAACTGACAGCCGCCCTGACACAGAAGATCATACCTGACTATTTCCACCCTGGTAGCGCACTCAGACTGCTTTTCTTTCCACTGAGGCTCGTCCCAGTCCAGTTCATAGAATACAACCACCAGGGCTGGCACCAGATTCAGATGCTTATTCATCCAGCCAGTCTTTAAGATCCCTTTAGGAATGTACCACTCATAGGAAGTTCTCTGCAAACATTGGCAAAAGTTGAAAAGTTACCTGACAGCAGCAGAAACCACCTGTTACTGAGTGCCAGGCGCTTTATGTGCATTAATCTCATTCAATATACACAGCTCCCATTTTTGATTAGGAAACTCTGGCTTACACATTCTGTAAGAATTAGTAAGTGTTGACGGTGGAATTGGAATCTCAACCCTAGAGAAGCTATACTTCCCATTTAAAGAATGACTAAAGCCAAAGAGTTTCTATCAGCCTCATAACTAAATGCATAAAATGATGACTCATGTCTAATGATGTCAAGGGTCTCAAATACTTTGTTAAAAAAAAAAAAAAGTAGCCCATTTCCAGGTAAAGTCTACTTATATTCTTCACCATTCCAGCTTCTGTTCTTATAAAACTTTTAATTTTAAAATAAAATATTATCTAGAATCCAATATGGCTTTATTTCAAAGACATATTGCCGTGATGGCATTTCACCTCACTTGTGGATGAAGTAGAAAGCAGAGAACAGTTCTTAAACATAGAAGCCTAACAGCAGCCGCTTGGGTCTGAGCACTAAGTGCCGCAGAGTGGGAAAGGACACTGTAGATTTCAGTGTCAGCCCTGAAGAACACAGTGGAAACCTCACATTCCTTCCAAATCACCCGCGCTGACTCAGACTACTCCACTTCATGTGGCTGAAGTGTCTACCTCCAGTAAGGGAAGATGAGGTCAATAAGGAAGCCTGACACAAAATAACATGGGATTCTGCCACAAGCTGGGAATAGAGAAATGAAAAGTAGCCTGAATTTGAGCACTGAGAGAGGAGAAAAAGGGGCTTGTGGTCTGGGGCCCTGCCTTCCTGATACAAACATGACACTAAAAAAAAATCATCAGGCCAGAGTTCGAGACCAGCCTGGCCAGCACAGTGAAACCCCATCTCTACTAAAATACAAAAGTTAGCCGGGTGTGATAGTGGGCACCCGTAATCCCAGCTACTTGGGAGACTGAGGCGCGAGAATCGCCTGAACCCCAGAGGCGGAGGTTACAGTGAGCCAAGACCATGCCATTGCACTCCAGCCTGGGTGATGGAGTGAGACTCCATCTCAAAAAATAATCATGAAAAGGCCAGGGCTGGGGTGCTATTACTTGCACAACTGCAGACAGTTCAGTTTCTAGGGCTGGGTATATGAAACGGTGTCTCCTGTGTATGGTTCTCAAATACATACACACAAAATAATCGGCTGGTGACCAAGTCGTACATTCCCAGAGACCAACTGGGGAGGCCTGCAATCTACATTTTTAATAAATACCCCAGGTTAAGATGACACATTTGGTCCAGAGACTACTGTGTCAGAGACACTGCTCTAGGACAAAAGAAAAAAAAAAGATGAGTCAGAAGTAAAAGGGTTTTATCACCTAACTTTCAAACCAACCTCATAAGATGACGATAACAAATCAACCAATATACATAAACTGCTTAAAACAGTAAACTACTTTACTGCTTTTTCGCAACTATGTTAGCTAGAGTAATACTATCATCATCATGATAATAATAATTGTCTAAGGGAAAGCAGTGTCTGCTATGTTGTTCTCCTTAAAACTCAAGTTTGGAACTTCATATCTTTCTTCATTCCACAGTGAATAAACTGCCTTAGTTGATGCATAACTCCTCAAGAATAGGGAACCTGTCTTATTTCAATTGTACCTATCACAAAGCAAGTGCTCAAAAAATCTGTGAAACTGAACCTCCTTTTAGAGTGTGAACTATGTTAAAAATATGGAGACTTGAGGTTTTTTCCTACAAACAAAAAAGGGGAAACCTAGGCTCATAAGATACAAAGCTTTATAAAGTTATTATTCCTCTGGAGTTTAAAAAAAAAAAAGTACTATTATTAAACATATATGCGGTGTATTACATGGAAATGCCTAAGGCTTTCTTTATGCACCACTGTAACCAATGTCTTGATAAACTCAGCACATACAACAGAACAAAAAAGACGCACACACATTCATACACACACAGAGAGAGGGAAGGAACACATCCCATCACGATGCCATTACCTTGGGTCTACATTTGGGATACTCATGGTCACCTGGGAGCACCTTGAAAGAAATTGGTACCCGATCAGCTCTCCGATTGGCACAGAAGGCGTCCCAGACAGCTCGATGGACTGCATTATAAACTACATCCAGGCCGGTCAGAGTAACAAAGGCCATAGGCCGGCAACATAATTCCACAGGGAAGTCCCACTGTGTAGGGCTCATGTTTACGATGTCACAAAAAACCTGAAATACAAACGTTAATACACTCATCGTTCATTTTTAAAAACTCATCTTCATTTCTAATATATGGGTCTCCATTTAAAAATCATTACAAAAAAAAATCATTACAAAGCCAGGTGTGGTGGCTTATGTGTGTAATCCCAACACTTTGGAAGGCTGAGGCCGGTGGATCACTGGAGGCCAGGAGTTCGAGACCAGCCTAGCCAACAAATAAAACCTCATCTTGACTAAAAATACAAAAAAATTAGCTGGGCGTGGCGGCACACGCCTGTAACCCCAGCTACTCTGAGGCTGAGACATGAGAATCACTTGAACCCAGGAGGCGGAGGCTGCAGTGAGCCGAGATCACGCCACTACACTCCAGTCTAGGCAACAGAGTGAGCCTCTGTTTCAAAAAAAAATTAAATAATCATTATAAAAAGGCTTTAAGTATCTGCAAATTGTCAAACAAACAGAAGAGAGAAAAAGGAAAAACTTTTTTTTTTTTTGAGACAGAGTCTTGCTCTGTACCCAGGCTGTACTGCAGTGGCACAATCTCGGCTCACGGTATCCTCCACTGCAGAGTTCAAACGATTCCTCTGCCTCCGCCTCTGAGTAGCTGGGACTACAGGCGGCGCCACCGTGCCCGACTAATTTTTTTGTATTTTTAGTAGAGATGGGGTTTCACCTTGTTGGCCAGAATGGTCTTGATCTCCTGACCTCGTGATCCGCCCACTTCGGCCTCCCAGAGTGCTGGGATTACAGGTGTGAGCCACCGTACCCAGCCAGGGAAAACTTTAATTCCTGAATTGGACCTATTAAAATGTAGTAACTATATGACATTTTTTAAAAACTTTAATGTTAAAAATGTTGAAGTCAACTTTAAGACAAATCAGTTTTTCAGTAATGTCTCAAAATGTACACAGAACTTTGAAACTAGCAGACCAAAAAAGCAGGAGGGTGATAAAATTAAAACAGACCTACCTGATCTATTTCAACTATAAAAGAAAAATACATCAAAAGAAAATTGTAAAAGAAAAAAAAATTGATTTACATATAATTAAACATCCTCTAATTTCTCTGTAATTGCTAATAGTGAATTTCTGAAACCTAGGATATTATTAAAATAACAGACTTTAATTTATTTCATTATCTAAATAGTAGCTATGTTGTCTCATTTCCCACAATATAAAATCTACTATTTAAAGGAAAATCTGTAAGGGAAAAACTAACAATGAATGGAAACCTCTCAGAGGGTATGTTTCCACTGCATTCTTTTGCTAAGAATCAGTCCATAATAAACCTAAAGTACGCTCTGACTTTATAAAAGCAAGTCTATAAAACTATGTTTATCCCAAACAAGATTGTCATGATACTTTTAATATAATCTTATTTGCAAAAGGATGTAAGGAGCTTCTTTTAAAAGGTAATCTACACCAGTACATTACAGAGAATTCAGGTAAGGCACAAGTGGCTCATGCCTATAATCCCAGCACTTTGGGAGGATGAGACTAGAGGATTGTTGAGGCCAGGAGTTGGAGACCAGCCTGGGCAACATAGTAAGATCCTGTCTCTAAAAGAAATAAAAAAAGAAAATAGCTGGGCATGGTGGCATGCACTTGCAGTCCCAGCCACTTGGGAGGCGGAGATGGAGGATCACTTGAATCTAGGTGTTTAAAATGACAGTGAACTATGATCGTGCCACTGCACTCCAGCCTGGGTGACACAGCAATATCATGTCGCACACACACAAAAAAAGTTATTCCAAACAAAATTATCACTATATTTTTAATATAATCTTATTTGGAAAAGAATATGTAATGAGGCTCTTTTAAAAGGTAATCTACACCGGCATATTATAGAGAAGTCAAATATAATCTTTGTGAAAAGTGAGGCACAGTTAGGCTAATACTTGATTCCAAAACATGGAATATTTTTAACTGAAAGGTTAATTTAGGAAAGACTATTAGGTTTCTCATGTTTAAGTACTGAAAGAACAATAGGTATTGAATAAATGATTTACAAAGCTTGCCAGAAATGTCTACAACTTAATTTTTAAGACAGGATTAAGTTATGAGGACAAAGGATTGCATGTTCAGAGAAAGAAACAGTCTAGTTATGGATCATTTGGGAGTGAAAATTAAAAAGAGGTGACCAGGCCAGGCTCAGTGGCTCACACCTGTTATCCCGGCACTTTGGGAGGCCGAGGCAAGCAGATCAGGAGGTCAGGAGTTCAAGATCAGCCTGATCAGCAAGTGAAACCCCATTTCTACTAAAAATACAAAAATTAGCCGGGCATGGTGGTGCGCACTTGCAGTCCCAGCTACCTGGGAGGCTGAGGCAGAAGAATCCCTTGAACCTGGGAGGCGGAGGTTGCAGTGAGCCGAGATGGTGTCACTGCACTCCAGCCTGGGCGACAGAGCAAGACTCTAACTCAAAGAAAAAAAAAAGAGATGACCAAAATGCAATACAGGTACCTTTGCTTAATATGAGAGAGTCTAGACTAGAGGCCATTTCCTGTAATAACTCCAGAGGCCCAAAAGACATTAGCTGTGGTCTTTGAATACGGAATTGAAATAAGAGGAACTATAAATGACTGTGCCATACGATGAATCTATGAGCCACATAAATAAATTAAAATGTTCTAGTAGTCATATTAAAAGGTAAAAAGTGGAATTCATTTTAATATTCTATTTAACCCAGTACAGTATGTCCAAAATATTATCCTACTGACACTAATATAAAAGTTATCAATGACATATTTTACCTTCTTTTATACTAGGTCTTCAAAATCTGATTTATATTTTACACTCACAGCACATCTCAATTCAAACTAGCCTTTTTCAAATGCTTGATGTAGCTGCTGGCTACAGAACTGGACAGCAGAGATGTAATTATGGAAAATCTGTCCCAAAATGACTGCATGAAAATTGTATTGGAAATCCTTGCTACTTTCTCCTATGGCACTTGAAATGGTCGTGCTTATTCTGCAGCAAAGGAACGAGAACAAGAACACCGATAACGCACAGGCGCAGATTGAATGGCTCTCAGTGACAGCCTGGAAGGAGAAATTTTCAGGTATCCTGGAAGAAGCCAATGGAGCGATCAACGAAACGATACAAGAAAGGAAGCGCAGCTATACAAACTGAATAATGGATGGGAGATCAAGTAGTGCAAGGGAAATAAACTGGAAACTAGCGTGGAAAGAAACGTGACCCAATCAAAGTGGCAACTAAAGAAATCCCCAAACCTAATTTGGTTACTATTTTTTTTTAATGAACTGGAAGTTCAGGGTGCAGGACACAAGGCTACTAAGAATGGGATTCCGAGATGTCCAACTACAAAATGAGGTGTTTCGATGTTAATGAGAAGTAACAACCCAACCTAGGAAAAACACCGTCCCCGTAGTGGCAGTACCTGCTCAGGTAGTTCCAAAGAGGAAAGGTGGAGAAATAACCTTGCAGTCCCTAAAGGCAGGTATCGTCCTCCTCTTATTGCCCTGTGTTAAACCTGGGAGGTCCTAGAAATGGGTGCGTCTTTCCTTGGGTCTGAAAGAGAAGCGCCAGGATTGCACCCGTCAATGCAATAACAAAACGCAGGCCCCCAAACCAGCATTGCTAAGAGCTAGCTCTCTTCCTCGGCGGTCCCGCCTGGCCCCGCGGGTCTCCGGGCCCAGACTCACCAAGGCCTCACGCCCCGGGCCCGCTGCAGCTGAGACCCGTCGCCACCAGCCGGGACAGGACGAGGGGAGGCGGGAGGCTGTCACAGAACGCCGGGGCCCGTCTCCACCGCCGCAGCCCCACAGCCGGCTCCAGCAGGCTAGACTTCCCTGTACCCACCTCCCGCGACACAGGAAGCACTTTCTGAGCCTGAGTGACAGCTCTCTACACCAATCGATGTCCCAGAACTTTACGCGCTCCTCCTCCAGGCGTCGGGAAGGCGCTGCACGTCCCAGGCCCCACCTGCCACGGCTCGGGTTCCGCGCCCACAGCTCATTGCCGGCGGCTGGGGGCTGCCGAGGTCTGGGGCGCGCCCGATTGCCGTCTGCCAGTGCCAAGGCTGTGCTGCCCACGCGGCCGAGGCGCCAAAAGCGGACGCCAGGCATCGGGGCCACTGCCCTCGCTTTCTCTTCGTTGTTGGCGGACGCCGTCCACTCAGGAGGCGCCCCGCGACCGGCGCGATGAGTGCCAACGAGGACCAGGAGGTGAGCCCCCCACGGCTCAGGGCCCTCTCCCCGCGCGGGCGCGGCGCGGAGCCCCGGGCTCTCGTGAGACCTGGTGCCCGGACGAGCGGCCCGGCATGTGCCGTGCGCCCTCGGAGCCGGCGGGGGTGCCCCGAGTTCACCGGCGTCTCACCCAGGCGCGCGTGAATGGGCAGGAGTCCGCTTCTGCCTCTGTTCCACCCTCATTTTTCATTTTTGCAAACCCGGGAGTCTCCCCAGGTTTCCTTAACAGGGACGAGCGTCCTTCGTGCACGACCCAGTGCTCTTGGCTCTCCTTGAATCCCATGTATTTAGTACCTGTTTACTGAGTTTTGCTGATCACCTTTAAATTTTAGTCCGGTCACCTTTAAATCTCTTGGCTAGTAGAGAGCCGAGTTAGTTACATTTCTGATGGAAGAAAGTGATACTAGTGGTGCCTCTGGTTTCTGTCCATATTGTTTGGTGAAATCTTTTACCCATCTGTTTTGAGCATTCATGTAACACCTGAATTTATGGTTTATGCTCAGATATTTCCTTGTGAGTTGGCATTTTGACATCGAATCATGTAACATTAGAGTTGGGCGGGTGCCACAGGCCATCTGTAGGGGAACCTTCTAACTTTGATAGGTGGGTAGATGAGGAGAAGTCCACAAAGGTAAAGTGGTAGCCCAGGGCTGCACAGTAAGTACGTGGTAGAAGCGGGACTAGAAACCAAGTTTTATTGGGTGGTAGTTAAGTAGTAGTTCACTGTTAATTTAGAATATAATGCTTCACTTTTTTTTTTCTTTGAGATGGAGTTTCGCTCTTGTTTCCCAGGCTGGAGTGCAGTGGCACAATCTCAGCTCACTGCAACCTCAACCTCCTAAGTTCAAGCAATTCTCCTGCCTCAGCCTACTGAATAGTTGGCATTACAGACTTACAGGCGTGTGCTACCACGCGCAGCTAATTTTTTGTATTTTTAATAGAAACGAGGTTCCACCATGTTAGCCAGGCTGGTCTCGAACTCCTGGCCTCAGGTGATCTGCTTGCCTCGGCCATCCAAACTGCTGGGATTACAGACATGAGCCACAGCGCCAGGCCTTGAAACATAATCATTTTTATGTGATAAATGCAATAGAATCTCTGGATTGAAAGTTAACCTTTAAAGGACCCAAAGTCCATCAAGCTAGCTAGTTGATACCTGAATCTCTCCTAAAATACTCTTGCCAGGTGAATTTCTAAGTCAGTGCATTAATAGCCTTGTCTCCCTGCAAAGCAAAGAACGTATGGTATGTTTCTCAGACTTTGACCATAGTCTACTACCTTAGAACCATTTAGATGGTTGCTAGAAAACTGATGCCTGCACACCACCCCAGACCTACTGAATCAAAATTTCTCTGGTGGGCCCAGGAATCTGCACTTTAACAAGAAAATTTCATTCTTTTTTAGGATGACTGATGTTCTGATCTTTGAAGATAGTTTCCTGCCAAGTATCTCAGACTTCTTCTCAGATGAAATGATTCTTTTTAGCTTTTCTTCATACATCCATTCTTTAATTTCTTCACTATCCTGGAATCACATGTCTGTGGACAGATCTGAATTTTTTTAATGTCCTGTTTCAAAGTTGTGGCATCATACTGTTTTGTCTAGTTAAATTTACTGTCAACCAAAACCTTTTAAGTGCTTTATACAAAGCAGTTTGTCTTTCATCTTCTTTTTTTTTTTTTTTTTTTTGAGACAGAGTTTCGCTCTTGTTGCCCAAGCTGGAGTGCCATGGCACGATCTTGGCTCACCGCAACCTCTGCCTCCCAGGTTCAAGCAATTCTTCTGCCTCAGCCTCCCAAGTAGCTGGGATTACAGGTGCACACCACCATGCCTGGCTAATTTTTTGTATTTTTAGTAGAGATGGGGTTACTCCATATGGGTCAGGCTAGTCTTGAACTCGGCTGGTCTTGAACTCCCGACCTCAGGTGATCCGCCTGCCTTAGCCTCCCAAAGGGCTGGAATTACAGGCATGAGCCACCACGCATGCGCAGTGGATTACAGGCATGAGCCACCACGCACGCGCAGTGAATTACAGGCGTGAGACCACGCATGTGCGGCCAATAATTTCTATTCTAAAATGTTGACCGTAGATCAAGCCCACTTTCACCATCTTTCGTTTGTAGAATTCTTGAAAACTCAAACGTGGACCCAAGTGCATCTTTCTTCTTTTCTCAGCTACTCATCAGTGGTCACAGTGATGAACTTCTCGGTTGTAATACCAAAATGTTCTAAGAACTATGTCCAAGCAAGGATTACTAGTTACATTTTCTCTGACAGTCCTTGATCTCATCTTGGGTAGATACCTGTCAACCTTTTTCTTAAAGTTATTTTTCTTGCCTTTAGATGTTTTTTAAACCTTTGTATCACTCAGTGGGAAGGATTACAAATAGAAGGAATGGATGTAAATAATAGGAAAGTATTGTCTTTTATAGTTCTCATCTCTAGGTTTAATGCTCTTTGCACCCAGGTTCCTCTTTAGCAGAGTGCTAAGAGCGCTTGCTCTGGAGTGGCTTAAACTGAGACTTTCTTGCCTCCCTAGTAGGAAGGAGAATATAATAGGACCTCTTGACAGGGTTGATTTGAGAAGTCAGTGCAATAATACATTGTACAATGCTTAGCAGTGCCTCACATAGAGTTTTAAAGTATCGTTGGTAGTAATATTGCCATGTGTTGCCGCATGCACGTATATGGTAAGTATCTAAGCTTGTGTAAGTTAGTCAAGTTTTACACAGTTGAGTGGCTTTGAATGAGAAAGTAAAGACCCTCTATTTCTAATTCATTTATACCACTAAACAAAACTCATTCAATTCTTTATTTCAGATGGAACTAGAAGCATTACGCTCTATTTATGAAGGAGATGAAAGTTTCCGGGAATTAAGTCCAGTTTCTTTTCAATATAGGGTAAGATGTGGCATGAATAAGAGCACTTAAAACTTTGCTAGAAAAGATTAAAAGTGGCTAAAAATGCTTATTTTGTTTTTTAAACTTATTTAAATTTATTATGTCTGTATTTTCTATAGCGTTTAAATGGAAACATCACCCTAACATCAGTCATTTTTAACGTTTGAAAACTTAATTCAGAAACTTTTTAAAAACTAAGATAGGGCCGGGCGTGGTGGCTCACACCTATAAGCCCAGCATTTTGGGAGGCCAAGGTGGGTGGATCACGAGGTCAAGAGTTCAAGACCAGCCTGACCAATATGGTGAAACTCTGTTTCTACTAAAAATACAAAAATTAGCTGGACGTGGTGGTGCGAGCCTGTAGTCCCAGCTACTAGGGAGGCTGAGGCAGGAGAATTGCTTGAGCCTGAGGGATGGAGGTTGCAGTGAGCAGAGATTGTGCCACTGCCCTCCAGCCTGAGCATCAGAGCGAGAGTCCATCTCAAAAAAAAAAAAAAAAAACCCAGGATAAACTTGTTTTTATTGTACCAGAATCATAAGACATTAGAAATGGAAAAAACCTTAAAAATTATATAATGCTATCTTTAACATAAAATAGTAACAGTATTTTATTTTGTAAATAAGTTATATAAACCTTTTATTCAAATGATCATAAGTAGGCCAGGCACAGTGGCCCACACCTATAATCTCAGAACTTTGAGAGGCTGAGGCGGGCAGATCACCTGAGGTCAGGAGTTTATGACCAGCCTGGCCAACATGGTGAAACCCTGTCTCTATTAAAAATACAAAAATAGCCAGGCATGGTGGTGCACACCTGTAATCCCAGCTACGTGGGAGGCTGAAGCCGGAGAATCACTTGAACTTGGGTGGTAGAGATTGCAGTGAGCCGAGATGGCGCCACTGCACTCCAGCCTGGGCTACAGAGTAAGACTCTATCTCAAAAAAAAAAAGGAAAAAAAAGCACAAATAATTAGAAGTAACGGAATAGGAAAGTTTTTTTGTAAAAGATATACAGTTATTATTAACATTGTCACATTTAAAACTAAACTGTATGAGAAATGATCCTTATGCAAGATTGATGCATAACCATCAGAGAAAATAAGTTTCTGGTAGTTACTTGCTTCAAATGCTCTCCTCCCTGAGAGCATCCAAAGCAAGTAACTACCAGAAACTTATTTTCTGTTCTCAATTCCCTTTCAAGCTTAACAGTCTTTACACCATCTCCAAGTATATAATAACTAGGGAACCTCAAATGCCCAAAGTTAACAGTGGAGCTAAGTCCTAGGCCCTTCTATTTGAATCCAGTTGCTACTCTCTCCTTAGCCAATGGAGGCTGAGAATTTCCCTATCCTTTCCTAAATGTCTCTATTCACAATGGCAGTGATTTAGAGCACGGTATGCAGAATGCTCAAGGACATTTTTATGTACTGTAAGATGGACACTGACCTGACTCATAGGATGGATTTAAGAAGAATGAGACATGAGGTGAGGAGACAGCATGTTGATAGGCAGAAGGTCTGGGGTAAAGTTCTGCCTGTGTCCTAAGTGAGACCCCAGTTCCTGCACAAAATGGTCTGGTAGCCTCCTGGTTGACTTCCCTGGTTAAGTACTTTCTTTAGCCCCTGTACTCCACCATTAGTCCTCCAGCAGTGCTAGTTGGCTCTCTGAAACATTTAAGTCATCATCCCATTCTCTGGTTTAAAAAGGTTTCTCCATGAATTCCTCTTGCCTATAAATTGAGGACTAAAGTTTTTCACTTGACACTCTAAATCCTCCTGTTTGTTTCCGTCTCTCCAAACTTTCCCCTCCACTCACATCCGTTAGACGTAATGGGTTGTTACATTTTCCCCTGTGTGTTTGTATCTGGTACTCTGCTTTTGTGCACATTGTTTGATCCTTCCCTCACCTCATGTCTGTTATCTCCCTGCTTCTCCTTTAAGGCCTAACTCAAGCCTCCTCTGGGACATATTAATATTTGGGCCACATCTCCTGTTTCTGCCCCAACTTTGAATTAGAATTAACTATTCCCCATTTCTTCATACTTTGTTCTGTTACTCTTGAACTGTTATTCATACTGCAATTTTGTAAGTTACATAAATGTCTTGAAGATAAGAATGGCCTTGCCTCTAACTTTGTATCCTCAGTACCCAGCACAGGGTGAGCATGTGATAATTTATTCCTAACACACCGTGAGTAAGGACACAGTGATTGCCTGAAGTGGGTAACTTTTATCACTTTTTAACTACCTATATTTGAAACATAAACATAAGCCTATGACCTCTATTATTGCAAGTAATCCTTATCCAGGTATATTAGTAGATCCCTACAATTATTTGGTCTGATTTCTGAGCCTTGCCTTATATTTGTAAAAGTATGGTTGAGGGTAAAGACATGGGGGTGAAAAATTAGTGGTCAGAAAATAAAGGTTAATCAGGCAATAATTTGGGGTGAAAATTTTTAAATCTTACTGCCGTTGTTTAAGTATTTTTAAAAGCAGCATATATATTAAAAATAATACAGACAAGGCTGGGCATGGTGGCTCACACCTGTAACCCCAGCACTTTGAGAGGCCAAGGCAGGAGGATCATTTGAGTTCAGGAGTTTGAGACCAGCCTGACCAACATAGTGAGACCCCTGTCTCTATTCTTAAAAAGTAAAAAATATAGGCCAGGTACGGTGGCTCATGCCTGTAATTTCAGCACTTTGGGAGGCCAAGGTGGGTGGATCACCTGACGTCAGGGGGTTGAGACCAGCCTGGCCAACATGGTAAAACCCCGTTTCTACAAAAATACAGAAAATTAGCTGGGTGTGGTGGTGGGCACCTGTAATCCCAGCTACTTGGGAGACTGAGGCAGGAGAATCACTTGAACCTGGGAGGTGGAGGTTGCAGTGAGCCGAGATCACACCATTGCACTCCAGCCTGGGCGATAAGAGCGAAAACTCTGTCTCAAAATAAATAAATAAATAAAATACTTTTTAAAAAAAGAAAAAATAATAATACAGAGGAGATTAGCATAACCCTTTGCAAGGATGAGATGTTGATTCATGAATCATTCTAGAAAATCACCATTTTGCAACCACCAGTATGATAATTGATTCATTTAAGGACTGTTCACGCAAAGGTTTTAGCCTTTTGCTGAAAGGTTGTCTAGAAACAAGGTATTCGTACAGTTTTGTAGTGTTACCCCACAGATGATGATGATTTTTTTATAGGGACAGGGTCTTGCTATGTTGCCCAGGCTGGTCTCCAACTCCTGGCCTCAAGTGATTCACTGGTCTTGGCCTCCCAAAAAGCTGGGATTATAGACATGAGCCACCTCACCCAGCAAGATTATTCCTTAATTACAAAGTGGAAAGGTTTATGTAGAAGAGATCTAGAGAAGATGACCTTAACCATGTGATCAATCTTAGTGTCACCAATGATGATTCTGGAAGATCTTGTGTGCCTCCTTATGTGATACTATGGGAAGATGCCACATCACCTCTGTAGTTTCCTTACCAAAAATGTTTAATTTGAATCTGAACAGAGAAAACAATCAGTTCAGATCTGGGGACATAATATAAGAAAATTAGCCTGTATTCTTTTTGGTGGCTTAAAAGACAGGGGAAGCCTGGCAATGGCTCATGCCCATAATCCCAGCACTTTGGGAGGTTGAGGCACGAAGATCACTTGAGCTCAGGAGTTCGAGACCAGCCTGGATAACATAGGGAGACCTTGTCCCTACAGAAAGTTTTTTGAAAGTATCCTGGCATGGGGCACACACCTGTAGTTCCGGCTACTACAGTGGCTGAGGTGGGAGGATTTCTTTTTTTATTTTATTTTTTTACTTTTGCCAGAGTCTTGCTCTGTCACCCAGGCTGGAGTGCAGTGGCACGATCTTGACTCACTGCAACCTCTGCCTCCTGGGTTCAAGTGATTCTTCTGCCTCAGCCTTCCTAGGTGCATACCACCACACCCAGCTAATTTTTTTTTTTTTAGTAGAGACAGGGTTTCACCATGTTGACCAGGCTGGTCTTGAACTTCTGACCTTAAGTGATCCACCCACCTTGGCCTCTCAAAGTGCTGGGATTACAGGCATGAGCCACTGCACCCAGCCCAAGGTGGAAGGTCCAGGTTGGACAAACCTTAAGCCCGGTAGGTCCAGGTTGCAGTGAGCCATGATCGTGCCACTGCACCCCAGCCTGGGCAATAGAGTGAGGCCCTGTCTAAAAAAAAAAGGCAGGGGAGAGGGCTGGGGACTGTTCTAAGTTAAAGCAGAATAAAGAGGTATAACAACCCAGTGCCATCCATGATCCCTCAATGGATTATGGATTTGTGGGTTGGGGTAAAGTCTACTAAAGGATACTTTAGATACGATAGGGTAGTTTTTAATATGGTTTATCTATTAGGTAGTATTTTTGTACCAATGTTGAATTTCTTGGGTGTGATGATGATTTTGTGGTTATGAAGATTGTACTTTTCTTAAGATACTTTACTGAAATATTGAGAAAATTTCATTACTTTTAAATGTTTCAGCAAAAACCAAAGGGGAAAAAACCCCCATTGGGAGAGTAGGGGTTGATTCTATGGTGGAAAGGGGATAAGATAAAGTAAATGGTGCAAAAAGTGTTTAGTGAATAAGATGAATGTCAGTGAGTGTTCATTATACTATTTCAGTTTTTATTTATGATTAAAATTATTTAAATAAAAAGTTGACAGACCAAAAAAAAAGATGTCTTTATTCAGAAATTATTATTCATCTGAAGGCATTCCTTTCCCTTATCCTTTGCCTTTTCCTTCTTTCTCTCAGTTTTATATTTTATTTTCTGATCTCTGGGGATTGTGTCTCTTGGGATTTAGCAGTTGTGTAACTTAAGACAAAGATGAGATATGTCGAGTTTGTGAATTATTTTTGTCTATTCTTTTTCTATATCCCATGGACAAGTTGATGTCTTATTTTCATCCTCAGAAAACTGGTGAAAACACTAAAAAATACCTGAGATGTAGGCGTGGTACTAGAAAAGCTGCTAGGCTGGTTAGGGATAAGACGTGGGCATAAACTGAACCTATTAAGACATAACTAGGACTAAATTAGAGTCAGACTTGTCCTGAGACTCCCTTCACCCCTTCTCAGTCCTAGCCTGCACCCCTGGACTTTTCAAAATGTTACCTTTCTGATCTGAGCATGAATATTGGAAAGAATGTATCCTTTTGAAGATTCTAATTTAGTTGTCTGTCTTTTTATCACTTTTTACAAGCCTAAGATTTCCCCTTCTCTTTAGATAGGTGAAAATGGTGATCCCAAAGCCTTCTTAATAGAGATTTCCTGGACAGAAACATATCCCCAAACGCCTCCAATTATATCTATGAACGCTTTTTTTAACAACAACATGTGAGTAGTGTTTTGTTTTTACTAAAGCTTCTCATTTCACTCTCTGTTACACTCTTCTCTCAGCAAGGTATTTTTGTTGTGCATTGTAGATCATCAGCGGTAAAGCAGAGTATATTAGCCAAACTACAGGACGCAGTAGCAGCTAATCTTGGAACCGCGATGACCTATACATTGTTTGAATATGCCAAAGACAATAAAGACCAATTCATGGAGAATCACAATCCCATCAATTCCACAGTGAGTATGTGATTTTTTTTTTTTTTTTTTTTGCCGGATTCTTTTGTTGTTTTGGTTTTGCTCTGTAGTAATTAATTTGTGCTAGTTAATATGTATTCAAAATTGGAAGAAGACTTTTGTTGAAATGAGAGTTACACCTGAGTTAAATAAGAACAATGAATTTCACATTTCTTCTATGTAACCTAGAAAATAATATTATAGTCTCTAGATTTTTCCCCTTTACCAAAGACTAGAATACGTCTCATGCCCACCAAAACTGAGGTATTGTAGAACCTAGTATTTTTAATATTTGCTTCATCTCTTCGTAAAGCTTGGACAGCTAAGGGATCTTAGGGATGCAGTGCTGAAGTAAGTAGGGAATTGCTTTCTCCATGAGGCTTGTCTTGTAAATAGTCTTGCCACAGTTCAGTTTGTAGATACTGCAGCATATGGATACTTTATTGAATAGAAAAAAATGTTGTATTGTTATTTCCTGAATAGTTTTAGGAAATATTTCTTTCCTGAATGTACCATCTGTGTACGAGACCCCTTTGTACCACGTCATGCACTAAAAGACTTCCACTGGTTCATTAATTTAGTTTTGTTTTGTGAACCAAGTGGTAAGCTTTTGCCAGCAAGGCTTGTCTTCGGTTTGAGTGGTTTTGGCTTTCACATTCCCAACAGGACACAGAACCCTGAGAGGCAACTGGAGGGCAGTAGAGGGTGGTAGCTAAGATCGTGGACTCTGGGCCAGACCGGCTGGATTCACATGACTGCACCACTCAGTTCCGTACTCATTCCTCATCTGTAAAATGGCTTATATAGCATCTACCTCCTAAGATTGTGGTGAGGATCAAATGTGTGGTATATGGAAAATATTTGCAGCAATGCTTAGACCTAGGAAGCATTTTAAATGTTAGCAATCATATACCCTGACTGCATTAACCCAAATGTCTTAAAATTTTTCTTCCGGGAACCAGGATGTTCTAGGGAGGTACACATGATTTTTCTAAAGACATGTGTAAATTGCCAAACATTTGCACTGAGAAACAGCTCTGTAAAGAAAAGAAAGGTTTTAATTAAATTTCCAAATAATAGCAAGTTAACTGAATTGTAAAACTACCTTGGAACCTCAGATCTTCAACATAATGCTGATAGTAATATCTTCCTTCCCAGGATTTTGGTTATAACAATTGAACTAATACTATGTCCTTTGATGTGAACTTTTAAAAGAGTGAAACCAATAATGTGTTAAGGGCACTTGATTTAAAAAATGAATCATAGTAATATAGGATTCTTTTATTCATGAGTGTAAAAATTATCAACCCATTTCAGGATGTAGCTATATTTTGTGTAACAGGTTGTAATGCATGAGGCTGAGAATTATTTCTTTTTTTTAGACATCGATAAGCAATATCATCTCAATTGAAACTCCTAATACAGCCCCATCAAGTAAGAAAAAAGAAAAGAAAGAACAACTTTCAAAAGCCCAGAAGCGTAAACTGGCAGACAAAACAGGTTTGTGTGTTTTCTTCTTTCTTTTTTCTGTTTTTTCTTTTTTTTAGACAGAGTCTCGCTCTATCTCCAAGGCTGGAGTGCAGTGGCGTGATAGCTAACTGCAACTTCCACCTCCCAGGTTCAAGTGATTCTCCTGCCTTAGCCTCCCAAGTAGCTAGGATTACAGATGCATGCCATTACACCTGGCTAATTTTTATATTTCTAGTAGATATGGGATTTCACAATGTTGGCCAGGCAGGTCTCGAACTCCTGACCTCAGGTGATCCGCCTGCCTCGGCCTCCCAAAGTGTTGGGGCGTGAGCCACCATGCCTGACCTTTTTTTTTTCTTTTATAACCCAGATAAATGGAGGCTTTTTAGTGTGATATGGTGAATATATTTAGATTAATTCTGTACTTTTTATTCTTGGAACATTTGGGTCAAAGACCTTTTGGGTCATGTGTATATTTTCAATATACTGAGACTGAGGCTGAGGCAGGAGAATCGCTTGAACCCAGGAGGCAGCAGTTGCAGCAAGCCAAGATCGTGCCACTACACTTCAGCCTGGGCAACAACAGCAAAACTCTGTCTCAAAAAAAAAAAAGAGATACTACGACTTCATCGCAAGAGATCACCATTTGAAAAGAAGGTAACCGAGGGGCAAAGTAGCTATAAATGAGTCTAGAGATTGAGGAACATTCAAATAGTCTACAAAACTGTGTTCTACCTGGAGCTCTGACATGGTTGGGATTCTATTTGTTTACCTCTTCGGGAGGTGTGTGTTATTAAAAATTTTTGAAATATAGCTTTCATTTGAAATGAATACTGGTATACCATTAGATCTTAGTGTGATAAATAATTTAACATTTTTTGCCTATAGTTAACTTATTTATACAACAATGGGATTTAAGAATAGAACTCTGGGCTGGGTGCGGTGACTCATGCCTGTAATCCTAGCACTTTGGGAGGCCAAGGTGGGCAAATCACGAGGTCAGGAGTTCGAGACCAGCCTGGCCAACATGGTGAAACCCTGTCTCTACTAAAAATACAAAAAATTAGCTGGGCATAGTGACGGACGCCTGTAATCCCAGCTATTTGGGAAGCTGAGGCAGGAGAATTGCTTGAACCCAGGAGGCACAAGTTGCAGTGAGCTGAGATCTCATCACTGCGCTGCACTCTAGCCTGGTGGCAGAGGGAGACTCTGTATCCAAAAAAAAAAAAGAATAGAATTCTCTTGTGTCCTAAACAAGAAACAAAAGTCCTTTAGAGATTATAAACTCCAGCTCATATATATAGTAATATTTGATTACTTTTCGCTATTTAACCTGAAAACTTGCAAATTGATAATAGTCTGTAAACTTTTTCAGTTAGGGAAAATGAGGACATTGTCATTTGTGCACTTGCACATTTATACTTACGTATCTATGTGTGTGCTACTAGTGTGAGGTTAAAAAGTTTCTCTTTATTGAGAAGAACCGACCCTTTTATTTTGGTGAGGGCCTCTTAAATGCCCTTTCTTTTGTAATGGAATGGCAGTTTTTTTGGTTTATGTTTTGTTTAATGTCTGTCTGTGGCAAATAGCAGTTCTGTGTTTGTCCCCAAAATACATTTTTGAAATGGTAATGGTTTATGAAATAAAAATATCTAGGAATTCTTTATACCTAATGTCAGAGCACCATTAAAATATAAAAACAACCGAAGCAGTAAATTGTTAGCCATTACAGTCTGTTGTCTAGAATTTGGTTGATCTCTCTTTGAATGTTGTAGCATCTATATCAGTTAGGGACTATTGCTTTCATACAAAATGACCTGCAATCACTCATTTCCATTTCATTAATATCTCCCTACCTTTGTCTCTTTGATGATATTCCCCTAAAGCCATTACCTTCCTATAGTGACAGTATAGGCGTTTGTGACTTAGAGCTTTCTTTCTAAATAAAAGTCTAATAGGACAGCCATGGCACGTGGTGATCTGCTTCTTATAACCAGTAACCAGTGGGATACGATTCTTCTTGGCATGAAGGAGAAAAGAACCAGTAGCATCTAAAATTGAGCTCCAGTAATGTTGCTTCTCTCCTATAAGTATCATGGGTTAATTTCTTTTTCCATAGCTGGAAAATTCATATAATGTACTTGTTTTGAGTGTTTCAAGTTTTGAAGGTTTCATAAAGTTGAGACATGTAGGGCATACATCAAGCATAAAGGAAATCAGGCCATTTTTAAATTGAAGAATTTGTAGATCGTATTGGTTATGCTATTCTTTGAATATTCTGTTAAAAGAATAAAAGCACTTTGTAAACTATTATAAGCTAATTTCCAAGCAATCCCAACAGATTAAAGCTCTTTTTAAAGAATGTTAGATTAAATAATGAATATTTTATCAGAGCATAGCAACTAATACATAAGTTAGCCAGCCCTCCTCTTAGTCTTAAAGCCAAGCCAGACATATGTTTGTCAGTCTTCCTGCCTTGAGCCTAGCTTCTGGGTGTGAAATGCTAATTTATTAAACAGAACAGTACAACTTCTTTCTTAAATAAGCAATGACCTTATATAAAGCAGAAGCTTCATGCAAATGCATGAAACTAATAAATGGATTAACTGCTCTGGCGTTGTCAACCCATCTCCATATTTTTTCCTTGCTATCAGATTTTGTCTTGGATAGCAATATCATAAATGTAAAAAAGGAGTATGCCTAAAATATTTTGCATGTATTCCTAGGAGAACAGTATCGATTCATAATGATAAACTGTTTTTGTAATTTAGTAATATGTCATTTAAATTTTTAACCTATTTGTTGTATATAATAGTATAAAAATATTATTTAGAATATTAATTTTAAACTAGCTGGTTGGTCTTAGAAATAAAGTTACTATTTTTTATCTTCTAGATCACAAAGGAGAGCTTCCTCGAGGCTGGAACTGGGTTGATGTTGTGAAGGTATATAATAATTATATTCTAGTCTTTAAACTTGTTATAATTATTACCAGCAAATAATGAAATTCCTATTTTTTGTTTCCCTCTTCACAATCTTTGGAATTTACTGGGATGTCTGTTCCTTTTTTTACATTCAGCATGTAAGTATTGTTGAAATACCTTTCACATTCTTCTCTTACCTACACTGTCAATTTTAGATCTTCTTTTTTTAAAATAATGAAAAATTTACAGAAGTAAGTTATAACTACAATATAGTATGATGATGTAAGTACATCTTAAGAATGCAGATGCGGCCGGGCACGGTGGCTCACGCCTGTAATCCCAGCACTTTGGGAGGCCGAGGCGGGCGCATCTTGAGGTCAGGATATTGAGACCATCCTGGCCGTGGTGAAACCCCATCTCTACTAAAATACAAAAAATTAGCCCGGTGTGGTGACGCACACCTGTAGTCCTAAGCTACTCAGGATGCTGAGGCAGGGGAGTCGCTTGAATCCAGGAGACAGAGGTTGCAGTGAGCCAAGATCATACCACTGCACTCCAGCCTGGCAAAAGAGCGAGACTCCATCAAAAAAAAAAAAAAAAAAAAAAAGAATGCAGATGCTTAGGGCATGGTGGCTTATGCCTGTAATCCCAGCACTTTGGGAGGCCAAGGTGGTTGGATCACCTGAGGTCACAAGTTCAAGACCAGTGTGGCCAACATGGTGAAACCCTGACTACTAAAAATACAAAAATTAGCTGGGCGTGGTGGCACGAGCCTGTAGTCCCAGCTACTCAGGAGGCTAAGGCAGGAGAATCACCTGAACCCAGGAGGCAGAGGTTGCAGTGAGCCAAGATCTTGCCACTGCACTCCAGCCTGGTTGACAGAATGAGACTCCATCTAAAAAAATAAAAACACTGGTTCTTTACCTGATGGGAAAGAAGAAAAAAAAATGAAGAACTCAGATGCTTAAATACAACTCAATATATAGAAACTGAAGAAAACCAGACATGGAAAAGAGTGTTTTAATTTCTTATTAGAAATTACTTTTTTGTTTTTTGTTTTTGAGACAGGATCTTGCCCTGTCACCCAGGCTAGCTGGTGGCATGATCACGGCAGCTCACTGCAGCCTTGACCTACCAGGCTTAAGTGATCCTCAGCCTCCTGACTACCTGGTATCAAAGGCATGTGCCACCATGGCCGACTAATTTTCTTATTATATGTAGAGACAGACATGTTGGCCAGGCCTGTCTTGACCTCCTGGGCTCAGGTGATTCTCCCACCTCAGCCTCACAAAGTGCTGAGATTACAGGCATCAGCCACCACACCTGGCCCCAGTTTTTGTGGGTTTTTTTAAGGACAGATCTTAAATGTAGTTGTTCATCATACCAAGAACAATTTTCTGTTTTTGTTTAAAATTGTTTGCTTTCATTTTGAATTTTTCTGCCTACATGTCTCAGATGTTTCTTGTATTAGCTGTAATTTCAAATACATTAAACTAATATTTAACACAGTAAATGAATTCTCTTTGTAGGACTTGATGAAATAAATTTTGCATTCCAGTTAGTGCCACAACTCCTGTGAGAAGCAAGGGTAATGTGATGCAAGGGTAGTTAAAGGTTAGGGTTTTAGTGAGGACCCACAAACACAAGTAACTTAACAAGCAGTGGATTCTTAAACCTTTTTGGTTTTTGTTTTGAGTTTTTTGTTGTTGTTTTGTTTTTGAAGACAAGATCTGGCTCTGTCGCTCAAGCTAGAGTGCAGTGGCATGGACATGGCTCCCTGCAGCCTTGACCTCCCTGGAAAGGTGATCCTCTTACCTCAGCCTCCCATGCAGCAGTGGCCGCAGACATGTACCACCACACCCATCTAATTTTTTGTTTGTTTTTGAGACGCAGTCTCACTTTGTTGCTCAGGCTGGAGTGCAGTGGTACAATCTTGGCTCACTGCAACCTCCACCTTGAGTTCAAGTGATTCTCCTGCCTCAGCCTCCCAAGTAGTTGGAATTACAGGCATGTACCACCACACCTGGCTAATGTTTTTGTATTTTAGTAGAGATGGGGTTTCACCATATTGGCCAGGCTGGTCTCAAACTGCTGACCTCAAGCGATCTGCCCACCTCGGCCTCCCACAGTGCTGGGATTACAGGTGTGAGCCACTGTACTCGGCCTATTCTGTTGATTTTTACTAGAGACAGGGTCTCACTTTGTTGCCCACGCTGCTGGTCCCAAACTCCTGGGCTCAAGTGATCCTTCCACCATGGCCTCCCAAAGTGCTTGGATTACAGGCATGAGCCACTGCTCCTAGCTATTTTCTTTTTTTGTTTTGAAACCAAATCTCGCTCTGTCACCCAGGCTAGAGTGCAGTGGCATGATCTCGGCTCACTGTACCCTCCGCTCCTGAGTTCAAGCAGTTCCTGTGCCTCAGCCTCCCAAGTAGCTGGGACTATAGGCACGCACCACCACACCTGGCTAATTTTTGTATTTTTAATAGAGATGGGGTTTCACCATGTAGACCAGGCTGGTCTCAAACTCCTGGCCTTAACTGATGCCCCTGCCTCTGCCTCTCAAATTATTGGTATTACAGGTGACAGCCACCATGCCTAGCCCTGGCCATTTTCTTAAACTTTATTTTAAAGCTAGCTGTTTGTTCCATGGAATGCATTTTCTATTGAAGCTTTAAAATAATCTTTGTGCTTCTAGTAACTAGTACAAAAATATTTCCTGGGAATGGGGCCCTAAGGTACAATTGGAAGAAACACAGTATTTCTTCCTCCCCTATATAAGATACTTGTATGAGTGAAGGCTCTCTGGCATTCTCTCATTTTCCCAGGCCCTTCTCCACTGATGCTTGATGGATGCTTCATGTTGTCCTACGTGTACCAATATATAGCCTAACCAGCTAAATCCATTCTTTCTTCCAAATGTGCTGTGCTCCAGAATGAGCAATTTTCTTTTTCTTTTTCTTTCTTTTTTTGAGATGGAGTTTTACTCTTGTTGCCCAGGCTGGAGTGCAATGGTACCATCTTGGCTCACCGCAACCTCTGCCTCCTGGGTTCAGGCGATTCTCCTGCCTTAGCCTCCTGAGTAGCTGGGATTACAGGCATGCGCCACCATGCCCGGCTAATTTTGTATTTTAAGTAGAGACGGGGTTTCTCCATGTTGGTCAGGCTGGTCTTGAACTCCTGACTTCAGGTGATCCGCCCGCCTTGGCCTCCCAAAGTGTTGGGATTACAGACGTGAGCCACCATGCCTGGCCAGAATGAGCAATTTTCTTAGTCAAAATGTTGCCTCTCTCAGTGCAGCTCTAAGCTGAAAGTGAGAAGAAAAAGAATCTGATCTAAAGGTGTTGATAGTACTCCTCCTTCCCTAGTTCCAGAAGCTTTTATTTTTAAGAGTCCCTGTTAATATAAATAGAATTCCAATTTGTAACAAAGAGTAAAATTCAAATTATACAGTAAAAAGATTTGTTTTTCTTTTTTTTTTTTGAGACAGAATTTTGCTCTTGTCACCCAGGCTGGAGTGCAGTGGCACAATCTCAGCCCACCGCAACCTCCGCCTCCCGTGTTCAAATGATTCTCTTGCCTCAGCCTCCCAAGTAGCTGGAATTACAGGTGCTTGCCACCATGCCTGGCTACTTTTTGTATTTTTTAGTAGAGATGGGATTTCACCATGTTGGCCAGGCTGGTCTTAAACTCCTGACCTCAGTTAATCCACCTGCCTCGGCCTCCTAAAGTGCTGGGATTACAGGAGTGAGCCACTGCACCCAGCCTGAAAGAAGATATTTTTTAAGGAGGTTACCACCTAGAAATAATTTGGTCTCTGAATCTATTACGCTAAGCTAGTAGTTTCCAGCTGTGGGCTTTGGACCCCTCGGAGGGCCCTGAGACTCTTTTAGCGGGTATGCAAGGTCAAAACTGTTTACATAATAATACTAACATGATGTGTGTGCCCTTTTAACCCATTTTCTTTCTTTTTTTTTTTTTTTTTTGAGACAGAGTCTTGCTCTGTTACCCAGGCTGGAGTGCAATGGTGCAATCTTGGCTGACTGCAACCTCTGCCTCCCAGGTTCAAGCTATTCTCCTGCCTTAGCCTCCCAGGTAGTTGGGATTACAGGTGCCCGCCACCACGCCCAGCTAATTTTTGCATTTTGAGTAGAGACAGTGTTTCACCATGTTGGCCAGGCTGGTCTCGAACTCCTGACCTCAAGTGATTCACCTGCCTCAGCCTCCCGAAGTGCTGGGATTACCGGCTTGAGCCACCGCTCCCAGCCTTAACCTATTTTCTTATGAATCTTTTCTGGCGTTTCCAGAGGCTGCATGACATTTGATGATGCCATCACTAATACTCTTAAAGCACTAAGTGAATATGTGCTTGTATATTCTTGTGTTTACCAGAATTTTCTCAGTTAATAGGTTGAGGATGTGCATATTAACCCAGATCATTCTTAGTACTTCTGCTTTGTTCTTAGTACGTCTGCTTTGTTCTTAGTACTTCTGCTGTGTTCTTAGTACTTCTACTGTGTTCTTAGTACTTCTACTGAGTTCCTAGTACTTCTACTGTGTTCTTAGTACTTCTACTGTGCTGCTGTTAGCTGTCTTCCATTATACCTGATTTACTGTTGAAGCATATTTGTGAGAAGCCGGCTATCTTCCACTGAAATAGATAATAAAGAGATTTGGGTGGGGCGTGGTGGCTCACACCTGTAATCCCAGCACTTTGGGAGGCCTGAGCAGGAGGATTGCTCGAGCCCAGGAGTTCAAGACCAGCTGGGAAACTTGGTGAGACTCCCTCTCTACAAAAAGTTTAAAATTTTTAAGAGTGTGAAGAGGTCCTTGGGCCGAAATATTTGAGAACCAGCACCTTTAGTAGCTTCTGCTTTTCATGGCTTCCCACATTCTCTGGCATTCCTGGAGTTGTTGGGTACAGTAATCTTTCTCAGTAGTTGGGGCACTAGTCTGATCAGAATCGCCTTGGTATTTTATCTGTCTCTCTTACCCCAAATTTGCGAACCCCTGCCAAAGATTTTTCTCAGAAAAAAATTGCAATGCAAAAATAAGACTTTTATCATATTTTCAAAACTATAAGAATGTATTGTCTGGTTAAGATGGTAAATCTTATGTTACATATTATTTTTGTTTGACTACAATTTAAAATTATTTTTTAAAAAATGTTGAAAGAATGTGTGGTAGAAAACAAGAAGAATGTCATTCATTTTATAAATGGTACCTTCTGTTTGTATATTCTTGATTGCAGTTTATTTCCTAAAAAGCTTCAAGAGTGTCCCACTCACCCACCCACCTGCCACCCTTGTTCTGTTGAGTTTAGATCTTTGTCGAGGTTGTGTTTTGAAAACTGTTTGAATTAGCTGAGCTAGAAGTTGAAAAGTGTGGTAAAAGCTATAGGTGATTTAAGTTACGTGAGACTTGTTGCCTGTAGTTTACTTAATTCTGATACTCCATGGAAACAATGAACTCAGAAAATATCGCTTAAACTTGTTGACTATTTTCTCTTTTTTTTATAGTTAAGCAAAACTGGCTCTAAGGATGATGAGTAGCAACTTGGAATTTGAGACGAAGAAAGAGCATTCTTTAAAAAGTAAACTGGGTTCAAAATCTTCCATTGCTATTTTCTGGTATTGAGGTGGCTTTTTATAAAACACAAATTTTTGTATGTTTCTTACATTAAAAATATTGGAAGTTGAAAGTTCATGAAGAGATCTGGCTATATTAAATTATTTTCACAAACTTGCCTTAATAAAAGGTGAAAATGTTACTGTTTAATATACTTTATGAAGCCTCTTGAGCTTTGTAAATGGACAGGCGTGGGGAATAAGAATCAGTGTTAATTTATATGCTCTTATCCTGGTGGATGTGATATTTTCTGAAAGGAGTATGAAGCCTTTTTCAAACCATCATCCCAGTGGAGCAGAGTACTAAATGAATAGTTAGTCCATAGTGCGATCCATATTATTCGTCTTCTCATCTTATATAAAGTCTTCATTTCTTCTTTGGCTTAATTACTAACCATAAATTGCTTCAGAGAAATTCATATGCTGATGTTTGAACTTTATTCATGATATTCTTTGCAGTTCCTTTTAATTTTTCAAAGGTGAACTGCTTCCCTTGAATAAATTAATATCTACTTATACTTTTGATTTGGGTCAAGATGTTTGATCATGAGTGCTTTGAATGATATGTGGAATAGGAGAATATAAAAACAAATCTGCCAAATACATTATAAAGCATTTTAATAAGAAATGCTGGCTCTTACTTAAAACATTCTCTTTTGCATATGCCAGGATGGGAGTAAAAGATGCCTTAATATTTAATTTTTGCATTGTTGGAGACATCGATTTTAATAAAATCCTATTTATATGCTGTTGTATGCTTTTAGTTGTTGGATAACTGAGGTCTCCTAAATGATTCAACATAAAACCACGTTTCAAGTCTTTTTTCTTTTTGGAGTGTCTTTTCAAGTATTCAAATGTATTTCACAACCTGAGCATCTTTTTAATCATATACCTGGGAGTCTTTTAAATGCCCAACTGTTATACATGCTTGATTTAAAAAAAAATAATAGAGGAAACTATTGGTCTAGTTGTACCAAGAAAAGTTTCTGATGTTTGTGTGTGTTGTACAGTGATTTTGTATATGTGCCCAGCTTTAAGAATACATAAAACTACTGTTATATGTGGTAGGGAGATTGTTAGTTTCTAGTTACACCTGTGCAGCTTGGGTCTGAGTTTTTATAGAATAATACTCGTTTAAAGAAGTTAAGAGCAGTTTGAGTTGTATCCGTGGTTTTTACTGGTTAACTGACTTCAGCTAAATAGTTCGAATTATAGAGTAAGTATAATTACAGTGAAGGAGTTAATCTCATTTTCAAAAGCTGAATCACATTTTGTTTCTTGAATTAATATAGAGCAAAACACGTTAAAATTCAGGGCTACTGGAATTACACCAACTTTTGTTTCAGGGTTGTATGTGGGTAGTATCTGTTGTATTGGTTTGTTTTTTTGTTTTTGAAGAAACCTCTGCTAGTGGAATAAAATGCTTGGTTTTGCTCTGAGGATTCTGAAATTGTTCAGGCTTATTACAGCTCATAGATTACAGAGAATGATGCTAGTTACATGCCAATGAACTATTTTTACTCTCTTTATATGAAATGTACAGATTTCTAGGGGTGGTGGTGACGGTGGTGCCTCTTATTTCCTTATGTGAAACACTTGAACAGTCTCATCAATATTGCCGTCATCTGTTTAACACGCCCAGTATATTTTCTCAGTGTCTGTTTACTTAAATTTTGTGGAGCGACACAATTAATAAGCAATAAAGTCTGAATTATACACAGCGATTTTTCTACACGTTTTATTTCAGATCACTTCAGAGAGAATTGTTGATTTGATAAATCTACATAGCCTTATGGTGTAAGATGTACCCTCCTCCTAGAAACTACTCAAAGTGTTGGATTAAAAAATGTTTTTCAAATGAGCTCACAGAAGATAAGTAATGCCCAGAGTCTAAAAAATTCAGTGAAAGTTGGAACGTAGAGGTTAAGGACAGCTTTAGTTTTCACGGTTCCAAGGGCCCAGAAGACAAGAGATGATGGCCAGGATCAGCCCAGGTTAGGGAGCTATACCCCCGAAACATCTGTGAAACTGAGGCCCAATCCCCAGTGCTAGCCCCAAGGAAATTTTCTGTCTTGAACTGTGGTTCTGGATGGAAAAGTAAAATATAAGTCTATGCATAAAAAAGTGGATGCACACAACACACACACTCCTGACAGTTTGTGCCCCCAAGTTACCTCACACTTGGATTTCAGCCCAAATTCCTCCTCCGTGTGTGATTTTAAAACAGATAAACCCTCATGCCAATATTTTAGTTGAAAGTAGTACCAAATCGGTAGGGGCTCTAGGTAACTGTGAGAAATGAACACACATCTGCACTGTTTGTTTTCAGAGCTCAACTTCAACCCAGACCACCAGTGAGTGCCCTATAAAGAGTTCATGAAATGCGCCCTCAAAGTCAAAAATGTCAATACATTAAAAAAAAGGCATGAGAGCCTGCCAAAACAATCTTAGGGGCATAGGAGCCACAAGGATGTAGTGACACCATACAGACTCTAAGTATGTTTTCAATAAATAAGAAACTGAATAGAGAACAAGAAAATTATCAAGCAGATTTGAAAACCAAAGAGAACTTATTGAAATGAAAAAATAATTGAAGTTAAAGATGACAAACAACCTTGACAAATCCGATATGTAAAAATACCCTGTGGAATGAAACTGGTACTAGGCCAGCATTTTGGGTTTTCTCTTTTTGATTGCAGCATTAGAATAATTCCACATCATTTCTTCACAGGCTACAACTTGTTTATTTGTTGGCATGATTCAAGTTTTCACCAAGCCCTGCTTGGTACTATAGATAGGCCTAACCCTAGATATTGGAATTTTTTTGGAGGGTTTTTCTTTTTCTTTTCTTTTCTTTTATTTTCTTTTTTTTTTTTTTTTTTTTTTTGGTAGATAGATAGGGTCTTGCTCTGTCACCCAGGCTGGAGTGCAGTGGCACAATCATAACTCATTGCAGCCTCCGCAGCACCTAGGCTCCTGAGTAACTAGGACTCCAGATATGCAGAAGAGAGCGGTTTTGAGGATTTGGCCAATGTTTCCAGAAGGCTATCTGTGATTGCTTTAAAAATAAATTTGGCAGGGCACATTGGCTCACTCCTGTAATCACAGCACTTTGGGAGACCGAGGTGGGTGGATCATTTGAGACCAGGAGTTCAAGACCAGCCTGGACAACATAGCAAAACCCTGTCTCTACTAAAAGTACAAAAAAATGAGCTGTGCATGGTGGCAGGCACCTGTAATCCCACCTACTCGGGAGGCTGAGGCACAAGAATTGCTTGAATCCGGGAGGCAGAGGTTTGTGGTGAACTGAGATCACACCATTGCACTCCAGCCTGGGTGACAGAGTGAGACCCTGTCTCAAAAATAAATAATAAATATAAAAGTCATGCTATGTAGTAACAATAGAGATTAGTGTTTGCACATTTTTACCTTTGAATATTCCAGAGTGAAAACAGAACAAGAGGGATTGGCCATCTAGGATTCAAAATTTCAGTATTTTCAGTTAATATGACAAAAATAAGTAATATATAACCTAGAGTGATTTTCAAATTTGTGTTGCTTTAGTGAGGAAATTAATCAGGGGTCTTTACTAGTATTTTTTAATGGAATGGGAGAGAATAGAACTGAACAGAAAATACCAGCATGCACTACCTGTTGTTAGAGTTGTTTGGGCTTTTTTTCCTGTGAAAACTAGTTTGGGGTGTGCACATGTGGATACTGAGTCACTATGTAAAATTTATTAAAATGAGTCATGAAAAAAGTGTGAAAGCCACTGATCAGGGCATCCGAAAGATGGAACAGCTTTTATATGAAGACTGTTAACTTTTAGAGGCACAAAATGAGCCTTTCAAAGTACTAAGGATGGCTGGATGCAGTGGCTCACGCCTGTAATCTCAGTACTTTGGGAGGTGGGCGGATCATGAGGTCAGGAGTTCAAGACCAGCCTGGCCAATATGGTGAAACCCCGTCTCTACTAAAAATGCAAAAATTAGCTGGGCATAGTGGCTCATGCCTGAAGTCCCAGCTACTCAGGAGGCTGAGGCAGAAGAATTGCTTGAACCCAGGAGGTTGAGGTTGCAGTGAGCCGAAATTGTGCCACTGCACTCCAGCCTGGGCGACAGAGTGAGACTCCGTCTCAAAAAAACAAAAACAAAAAAAAAAAGAAACAAAATGCTAAGGACTTTTATCATTGATTTTTGCATTATTCCTGAAGATCAATTAAGTAAAGCAACATTACACAATATGAGGAGAGGGGCAAGTGTGTGATTGAGAGTGGGATCTTTAATGACTTTGTAAATTTGTAATAATGAAAATTCTTGCATGATAATTTTTGCCTATATGAAGAGCTGAGAACATTTTAAGAGGCTATGCCTGAATAAATAGATAAGTAATTTTAATGGCCTTAATTTCTCACTAATGAGAATCAAAAATAAAAAAATTAGTTTAGCTTTCCCATTTCTAGAGGAATAACCATATTTGCTTGCTGAGTTTCCTGTATAAATCTAGTTTCCAGAATAAATTGTCATAATAGGTTGATGGTGGTGATAAAGTAGACAGGAAACGTCCCCACCCCTGCCCGTTTTCCGTTTGTTACTGCTGGCACCTGGGAAGTTTCGAGCGATCTTGCCTGTTGGGCTGCAGACTTCAGGAGCTATTAATAGGTCCTTTTCTGTGCCTGCCACGAAGTCTGGCCTGTTGGGAAACAATTCTTGATATTTTAAACAACAAACCATGTCTATGCTCCATTGTTTCTCCTTTTGTTAGTGAAAAAGAATGCAACTGAGAAAAGGAGGACGCTGTTGGGGAGTGGAGATGGGATGCAGATTTAAAATATTTGGCTTCATAATTGGGTGATCAGAAATTAACCGGCCGGGCGCGGTGGCTCACGCCTGTAATCCCCGCACTTTGGGAGGCCAAGGTGGGCGGATCAAGAGGTTAGGAGATCAAGACCATCCTGACTAACACAGTGAAACCCCATCTCTACTAAAAATACAAAAAGTTAGCCGGTGTGTTGGCACGCACCTGGAGTCCCAGCTACTCTGGAGGCTGAGGCAGGAGAATTGCTTGAACCCAGGAGGCGGAGGTTGCAGTGAGCTGAGATGGCGCCACTGCCCTCAGCCTGGATGACACAGCAAGACTGTCTCAAAAAAAAAAAAAAAAAAGTTAACCTTGAAAGTTTAATACTGGGACAGTTTTTAGAGTACACAAAGCAATCAGGGAAAAGGCTTGTGTTTAACGTGGTTGTGGAATCTACTTAGGAGGAATCTTTTCCTCCTAGGTGCTCTGGCTTTTCATCCTCCTGCTCCTACGGCAAGATGAAGCTGCATGCCATATGTTTGTTTTTACAGAGGGCAGTAGGTATTCCAAGTCTCTTGCAGTCTATCTCTGTGAAGGAACATATGAAGATTTGGAACCTGGAGCCTACGGGAGATTTTCATCTCTGAGGCTTCTTCACAGGAAGCCAACACTTTAGCTTCTATATTCTCTTCACTACCCTTTGTATTCCTAAAATGACACTTTTTTCAAATATCTGTCCAGCAGTATGATTATTTTTAAAACACAAAACTATTGGCCAAGTGTGGTGGCTCACGCCTGTAATCCAGCACTTTGGGAGGCCAAGGCAGGAGGATCACCTGAGGTCAGGGGTTTCAGACCAGCCTGGTCAACATGGTGAAACCCTATCTCTACTAAAAATAAAAAATTAGCTGGGTGGCCTGTAGTCCTAGCTACTTGGGAGGCTGAAGCAGGAGAATCGCTTGAACCCGGGAGGCGGAGGTTGCCATGAGCCAAGATCAAACCACTGCACTCCATCCTAGACAACAGAGTGAGAGTCCGTCTGAAAGAAAAAAAAGAACTATCAAAACCTTTTCCTCCCCCTTCCGTTTTTCTGAATATCGCTAAATCTACCATTGTCGATTTGCCATTTCACTTGATAAATTACACTAACAAGATATTCTTTACCTCCCAGGAGCATTAAATTTTAATTTAATTCTCATGATTTAAAATTTAAATGGATGGATGTTAGTTTTTTGTTTGAAATCCTCATGATAACTGAGAAGTCATGCAGTTTTGGTTATAAGAATGTCCATCCATCTGCTAAAGGAAAGCTTAACTCCCACTACGTGCTGACAAATACCATCTGTTAAATTTTTCCGTTGGTTTCTATATTTTTCTTTTCGTATGTCAGTGTTTTAAAATTTCTTATTTTTTATTTTTATCAAAGCCATACATGTAGATCGTTTTAGAAGGCAAGTCGTTGTGCAAGGCTTTTAACTGTATAAAAAAGACCTTTTCCCTCCTATCACAATCCCCACCCGACGGGGGTCACTGCTTCCAGCTATTTTTAGTGTGACCTGGTCTCTAAGGCCCTGGACTCCTGCTGGGTCTGGCCCTCCTCTCCTGTTCTTCCCCACCACGATCCTGCCTGTGGCCTTTGTTCTGGCTGTTTCCTCTGCCTGGGACACTCCCCCAGATAACTGTAGGATCTTTGCTCCGAGTCTGATTTTCACTCTGAGTGAGGCGGAGGGCCTCCAGAGCATATGAGCGGAGGAGCGAGGGGCTCTGGGAGGGGCTCTGACTTGTGTGTGAGAATAGTCCAGCGAGAGGGAAGGCAGGAAGGCCGGTTAGGAAGCTGCTGAGGAAGTGGGTGAAGAATGACGATTACTTGACAAGGGTGGGAGGTGGGAGTGGGTGAGAAGCGGTCAGTTTCTGGATGTGTAGTGAAGGCACTGCTGACAGGCTTGCTGATGAATCAGATGAAGGATATGGGAGAGCTAGAAGCATCAAAGATGACTCCAAATTGGTTTTTGGCCTGAGCAATTGGAAAAAAACATCAATTGATAATGATATTAGTTCTGCTTAACTGATTCTATAAATAAGGCAATCCTATAAATAAGTAAGGTAATTCCAGTGAAATTGCAACTGGATTTTTAAAAGAAAGAAAAGCTGATTCCAAAGTTCTTAAGGAAAACTAAGCATACTAGAATAGACAAAAAAAAAAAATGTTGAAAAAGGGTTACAATGTGAGATTCGTTCTTTCAATTAGTTAAATATCTCAAGCAGCAAGAATTAAAGTGACACTGTGCTGACACCTGCTCAGATCAATGGAAGAGAATAGAGCCCAGAAATAGATGTGTGTGTGTGTGTGTGTGTGAGAGAGAGAGAGAGAGAGAGAGAGAGAGAGGGAAAATTTAATAGATATCTGTAGAAAATGCAATTTCTCCAATGTATAGGACAACCACATAGCCACTGGGGGAAAAAAGGAAAGGTACTCCTCTCTCACCTTTGACGTCACTCATGGAGGAGACTGGCTTGTTACCACTTGCTATCAAAAGAACAGAGCCTGGCCTATGCCATGGAACTTGGGGTCAGGAGACCTAGCTCGGCAATGCTGGGCTGCTGTCGTTTGCTGTGCTGAGAGTAATGAATTGTCTCGCTTGGATCCATCAAGGCTCATCAATTTACTGTGAAGTAAATTCAGACAGATGAATCAAACTTTTAAAATAAAATGGATTTATAATCCCAGCACTCTGAGAGGCCAAGATGGGAGGATCGCTTCAGCCTAGGAGCTCAAGACCAGCCTGGAAAACATAGTGAGACCCCCATCTCTACGAAAAATTTTAAAAATTAGCCTGCTGTGGTTACACATACCTGTAGTCCCAGCTACCCAAGAGGCTGAGGTGGGAGGATTGCCTGAGCCAGGAAAGTCAAGGCTGTAGTGAATCTCTGATCACGCTCCTGCATTCCAGCATGGATAACTCTGGAAAGAAAGAAAGAGAGAGAGAGAGAAAGAGAGAGGGGAAGGAAGGAAGGGAGGGAGGGAGGAAGGAAGGAAGGAAGGAAAGAAGGGAAGAGAAGGAAGAAAGAAAGAGAGAAGAAGAAAGAAAGAAAATGGAGATTTTAAAAATACTTTCAGGGCTGGGCATGGTGGCTCATGCCTATAATCCCATCACTTTGGGAGGCCGAGGCGGGAAGATCACAGGGTCAAAAGATCGAGATTATCCTGGTCAACACGGTGAAACCCCGTCTCTACTAAAAATACAAAAATTAGCTGGGCATGGTGGCTCAAACCTGTAGTCCCAGCTACTCTGGGAGGCAGAGGCAGGAGAATTGCTTTAAAAAAAACAAAAAAAGGGGGAGACGGAGGTTGCAGTGAGCTGAGATCACGCCACCGCACTCCAGTCTGGTGACAGAGTAAGACTGTCTCAAAAAAAAAAAAAAAAAAAAACTTTCAGGATGACACAACCTTCCCAAAGTATGAAACAAAACTCTGAAGCCATAAAGAAAATGCTACGTTTGATGACATAAAAGTAAAAAAATATTTACGTGGAAAAAAACGGCATAAATAAAACTAAGAAAAAGAACTTTTAGTACACTTATACATAAAACAAAACCTCTTAGATGTGACAGTGTCAGAAAAGGAAATGCAAATTACTGTTAAACAAAGAACACACCCTGAATAAGAGAAATGAAAACTGCAGGGAGAGAGATTCTGTGTTTCTCCTGTAAGACTGGCGAAGACTGAATAGCTTGGTGACATATCAAAGGTGTGAGGAAACCGGTCATCTCTCACAAGTTGTTTTGAGTGTAAATTGGTGCAACCTTAACAAAGGACAATTCAGCAATATCCATCAAAATCACAAAAGGCCTTTGGTCCAGAAATTCCACTTCTAGAAATTGTTGCCATGTCTCTGCTTGTCTGTGTGAAATGATCCATGTACAGGGATAAAATCTTGTATCATTACTTGCCCATAATCATCAGGTCAAAGGCACCAGATTAGATAGGCGATCAAAAAAAAGCATTTGCATCAGAGTAAGGGGAACATATGAGAATGGACACCCTGCCACATTATTTGTGTAGATTTAAGAAAATGATGTCTTTAGGCCGGGCACGGTGGCTCACGCCTGCAATCTCAGCACTTTAGGAGGCCAATGCAGGCGGATCACCTGAGGTCAGGAGTTCGAGACCAGCCTGGCCAACATGGTGAATCCCATCACATGGTGTGATCTCAGCTCACTGCAACCCCTGCCTCCCAGATTCAAGCGATTCTCCTGCCTCAGCCTCCTGAGTAGCTGGGACTACAGGTGCGCACCACCACATCCAGCTAATTTTTGTATTATTAGTAGAGACAAGGTTTCGCCATGTTGATCAGGCTGGTCTCAAACTCCTGACCTCATGATCCACCTGCCTTGGCCTCCCAAAGTGCTGGGATTACAGGTGTGAGCACAGCGCCCTGCCTATAGCAACATCTTTTTTAATGAACAGAACAGAGTTGAATAGAATATATTGATTAGAATGTAATATGTGTTCTAACTAAGAGTAGAGACTGTTTATGAAACATTTTTGGCTTGCTTTAGAATGAGTGTGTATGCTTAAGTACTAGGTTGCGACATAAAATCTACTGTGAGTTCTATTTTAAAAATTGAAAACCACTTTTCTAAATCTTAAGTTGCTGCTCGACTTCGATGTTTGTGAGGGTTTCAATGGAATCAACTCAAATGACCTTGAACGTAACCAGAACAGTGCTTAGCTCGGGCCAAAGGTGGCAGGGAGTCAGTCGGGGGAATTCTAACAATCCACTAGCTGGAGTGTCCAAAGCGTTTTATCTCTGGCACCAACCCATTTAACAGGGCAAGTGTCCTAGAGAGTCCAGTCTGAGACTGAAAAAAACAGAACAACACACACAAAAAAAACCTGACCACTTTCCACTGTCACCAAATAACCTCTTTAAAATTTTATTTATTCCACCTATAAAATGGAGCAAACTATAATATAGAGCTAAATCTTGCCATTTTACTTAAGCCTCCTCTCCTTCCTTCCTTCCTTCCTTTCTCTCTCTTTCTTTCTCTTTCTCCCTTCCTTCCTCTCTTTTTTCTCTTTCTTTCTTTCTTTCTCTCTCTGTCTCTCTTTCTTCCTACCTCCCTCCCTTCCTTCCTTCCTTTCTTTTTTCAGACTGAGGCTTTCTCTGTTACCCAGGCTGGAGTACAGCAGCGCAGTCTCAACCCACTGCAACCTCTGCCTCTAGGGTTCAAGTGATTCTCGTGCCTCAGCCTCCCATGTAGCTGGGATTACAGGTGCCCGCCACCATGCCTGGCTCATTTCTGTATTTTTAGTAGAGACAGGGTTTCACCATGTTGACCAAGCTGGTCTTGAACTCCTGACCTCAAGTGAGCCACCCACCTCAGCCTCCCAAAGTGCTGGGATTACAGGCGTGAGCCACCACACCCGGCAAGCCTCCTGTTTCTTAATAAGCTGCAGAATTTGTTGTACACTGTTTCTCACTTGAGCTGTACCTATCTTTCCAACAGTGTGATGCTTGAAATCAGGACACTACTTCTGCATTGAGTCAGTGATTAAAAACAAAAATATATTCAATTTCTGCACTTATGTTGTAATTCTTTTTTTCTTTTTTTTTTATTTGCTACCCTATTAACTGACATGTTGTGATATTTATTTATGTATTTATTTATTTTGTGACAGAATGAGACTCTGTCACCCAGGCTGGAGTGTAGTGGCACAATCGTGGCTCACTACAACCTCTGCTGCCCAGGTTCAAGCAATTCTTGTGTCTCAGCCTCCTAAGTAGCTGGGATTACAGGTATATGCCACCATGCCCAGCTAATTTTTGTATTTTTATTAGAGACAGGGTTTCACCACATTGGCCAGGTTGGTCTCAAACTCCTGACCTCGTGATCCGCCCACCTCGGCTTCCCAAAGTGCTGAGATTATAGGCGTGAGTCACTGCACCCAACTGAAACTGATCTTCATTGACTGGCTCAACAGAATTTGGTTTCCTGGATTTATAGCTTAGATCAGGAATAGGCAGATCTGTGGACACTTAAGTTAAAATTTTGGTGAAGAGTCATTAACTCAGAACTTGCAGCACTACCATAGTCAACCTAAGTAAAACTGTAAAGAATGGCAATTCTGTTTCCCACCTGTCTTCTCTGTCCCGGCATCCATGTTCCATAGACACTCAGAGCCCACGTGCTACAGTAAATCACAGAGTTCCCACTTCAGGTCCCATCCCCTTGCCTGCCTCTCTCAACCATATCCTAAGTGCATGTCCCCTTTCCCCATGAAACTCATAGTAATGCCTCTGATGAAGTGCCACTCTATGTTTGGAGGAAAACTATTTGCTTTAAGTAACACATCTGCCCAGCACCACAGTTACCTCCAAGCTACAGGAGTACCCATACTCGATTCCCTGGTGCTCAGAATCAAACACCTCTGCTCTAACCCGAGGCCCACATCTTCACTTGGGTTCTAAACCCCATTGCCTCGAACATTCTCAAAGGCTTCCGCAAGTTAACCCTTTCTCTCCTGCATCACCACTTCCTATGTATTTATTTTTGAGATAGTCTTGCTCTGTCACCCAGGCTGGAGTGCAGTGGCACGATCTTGGCTCACTGCAACTTCCGCCTCCCGGGTTCAAGTGATTCTTCTGCCTCAGCTTCCTGAGTAGCTGGGATTACAGGCACCTGCCACCGCATTGGGCTAATTTTTGTATTTTTAGTAGAGACGGGGTTTCACCATCTTGGCCAGGCTGGTCTCAAACTCCTGACCACCCACCTCGGCCTCCCAAAGTGCTGGGATTGCAGGCGTGAGCCACCATGCCCAGCCCTGCATCACCATTTTCTATCTACTGGACCATTCCCTTCAGCAAACAAACATGCTCTAGTATCTCTCAAATAACAAAAATGGAAGTCCTTGGTTGCTCTCCCACCTGTCTCCAGCTCGCTACCCATCTTTCTGCTGACCTGCAGAGTGAAGCTCCACTTTGGATCCATTCATTCTGGATTGCCTCTGACTCACCCAGGCTGGTGTGTCTTTCCATTACACACAGCAGCTGGCATTTTCGTGCCTCTGAAGATCTGCCGTTTCACTTCACTGGAGACTCACTACAATGCAGACAAGCAAGCATGTTCCCTTGAGTCAAAAGAGACATACCAGCTCACACAGCATGACCTCTACCAGATGGGAGTCCCAGTGTCCTGGGAAAGCCACAACACTGTCTTCGCTGCTTCCTGACATCCACTGGAGGCCGAGGGCTGGCAAAGCCCCAGAGGGTCCATGTCAGGTCTGGTTTCCTTCGAGTAAGCTCCCTTTTGTGTGTGTGTTTCTTGGGAGATCCCAACAACCTCGCATTCAGCATTCAGAACAGATGGCCTTTATTTCAGCAGGTGTTTCTGGCTGACAGTTTATAGAAGATGGGCATCACAAATAGCATCAGCCTCTACGGAAAGGGGGAGAAAGAAGCTGGGAAAGTCTGAAGGAGCCCCAGAGCAGGTTGTTCTTCCTCGCTGCGTGCAGCTGGTTCTCCCTTGGCCCTCAAGCTGAAGTACTAATCCACTCCTCTGGTCCTTCCCCTTCCTCAAGATACGGCTCAGGAGCAACGCTCTCTTAGAAGCCTAAACACAAACACAGTAGATATCCTCCCTCCAAGCCACCAGAACCCTAAAGACATGCATAAAAAATCTGAGACTGCAAACAAATGGAAGTACAAAAACAGCATTCGTGTGCTGTTGGAAGGTTTGGTCTGGGCCGGGTGCGGTGGCTCACCCCTGTTATCCCAGCACTTTGGGAAGCTGAGGCGGGTGGATCACCTGAGGTCAGGAGTTCTAGACTAGCTTGACCAACATGGTGAAACCCTGTCTCTACTAAAAATACAAAATTAGCTGGGCATGTAACACCAGCTACTCAGGAGGCTGAGGCAGGAGAATCGCTTGAACCCAGGAGGCAGAGGTTGCAGTGAGCCAGGATCATGCCATCGCACTCCAGCCTGGGTGACAGAGCAAAACTCCATCTAAAAACAAAGAAAAAATACAAGGCAGGTTTGGTCTGAACTTATTAAAAGCCAGTGGTATGGTAGTATGCAGTGCGATTTGGCAGGACTCCAAGGAAAGCTCTTGCTTTCTGGCTTAAGCCAAGAGGCTGTAAGCTTTGAACTTGCTACAGTCTCATCTTGTGATCAATGTCGGATAGTAGCAGGGACTGAATGCTAAATAACTGACAGGGAGCTGGGCACAGTGGCTTAATGTATAGTCCCAGGCATTTGGGAGGCTGAAGCAGGAGGGTCACTTGAGACCAGGAGTTTGAGGCTGCAGTGAGGTATAATCACATCGCTGCACTCCAGCCTGGGTGACAACGCGAGACCCTGTCTCAAACAGACAGACGAAAACCACAAAGCCTACAGGGGCTGGGCTGTCACAAAACATAAGCAGGTTCAGTTTAGAGAAGAAAACAACCCAAAGCACTAAGGAATGACGACTTTCTAGTTAGTCTCCAAGTCAGTGACAGTCCGGGCTGATGGGGAGTGCGGTGATTTGTGGAGTTCAAAGTTAGCAGCCGCTGTGTGACTCCAGCCTGTTGTTGCCATGGAAGAGTATTACTAGATCTTTTAAAGAGCAGCTAGAAGTTGTGTTTTTATTGTTATTTGTTTATTTATTTATTTATTTTGGAGACGGAGTTTCGCTCTTGTCGCCCAGGCTGGAGTGCAGTGGTGCGATCTTGGCTCACTGCAACTTCTGCCTCCCAGGTTCAAGTGATTCTCCTGCCTCAGCCTCCCGAGTAGCTGAGATTACAGGTGTGCTCCACCACACCTGGCTAGCTTTTGTATTATTAGGAGAGATGGGGTTTCACTATGTTGGCCAGGCTGGTCTCAAACTCCTGACCTCAGGTGATCTACCTGCCTCGGTCTCCCAAAGTGCTGCCATCACAGGTGTGAGCCACCACACGTGGCATGAAAGTTGTGTTTTTATGTAGACTCTCCTGAATTCTACACATTGGTTCTTAATATTTGTAAAAAACAGGCCTAAAAAAAATATGGCCATGGGCTGAAATTCAGCTCCCGGACCGAGTTTGTGATGCCAGCAAAGCAAGGTCATCCTGTGTGTCTGTACTTGCTCAAGGGCACACATGAAACACCAAGCTGTGTGCCCAGGCTTGAGACACTCAGCGTGGACAAAGAAAATATTTTTCCTGGTTGGTCTGCCAAAACGATGGGTCTCCTTTTCCCAGTTTCCACAAAGGTGCCATGTGTACCAGCAGTTATCCCACAGTCAAGATAAATCACCCAATAGTAAGGCTACTGAGGGGTTTCCAAGGACACAGGACTTTCAGTGATAAAATGAGAAAATTACCAACAAGTTGGTCACCCTAAACCTGACTGTGCCCAGCCTCTGTTCATGTTGTTAATTTGTTTGTTTGTTTGTTTGTTTTTTGAGACGGATTTTCGCACTTGTTGCCCAGGCTGAAGTGCAATGGCACGATCTTGGCTCATTGCAACCTCTACCTCCTGGGTTCAAGCAATTCTCATGCCTCAGCCTCCCAAGTAGCTGGGATTACGGGCATGCACCACCATGTACGGCTAATTTTTTGTGTTTTTAGTAGAGATGAGTTTTCACCATGTTGGTCAGGCTGGTCTAGAACTCCTGACCATGTGATCCGCCCGCCTTGGCCTCCCAAAGTGCTGGGATTACAGGTGTGAACCACTGCGTTCGGCCCTTATGTTAATTACTTTGGTTCTTTGGTTAATTTATTTGATGGATCTGTGCAAGGTGTTCAGTTAAAAGCTAAGTCAAAGGACATTTGCTTATAATTACAACTTACAGTAGCTTTTATGAAGGCAAATACAGGGTTTTATGAGCTAGATTCATGGGAAGAACCCACACTTGTTTGGCTGTAGCCAGGTGGTAGGTATAATGCATGCTGAGAAAATGGAGCCAGGTGCCTATAGTCAGCCTGTGCATCCCCAATCCCTGCTCCAGGCAGGCGGCCTCCTGCCTAGGCTCCTGGGACTCCAGCTGGGCCCGGCCAGTCTGGGATGGCATGTAAGACCTCCGGGTCAGCTAGTAAATACTCCTTTTTTTTTTTCAGATGGTGTTTCCGCTCTGCCGCCCAGGCTGGAGTGCAGTGGTGCAATCTTGGCTCACTACAACCACTGCCTCCTGGGTTCAAGCGATTCTCCTGCCTCAGCCTCCCAAGCTGCTGAGATGACAGGCACACGCCACCACGCCCAGCTCGTTTTTGTATTTTTAGTAGAGACGAAGTTTCACCATGTTGGTCAGGCTGGTCTCCAACTCTTGACCTCAGGTGATCCACCTGCCTCAGCCTCCCAAAGTGTTAGGATTACAAGCGTGAGCCACGGCGCCCGGCCCACTCCTGCTGTTCTGATTATCTTTGGTGGGCACTAGTGTTTGGCCTAAACAGCACATTTCTCTACTCAGCCTCTCCCCTGCAGACAGTTTTTAAGCTTGTTGTTTATATATATATATGTATGGTCAGCCCTCCGCGTTCGTGGGTTCTGCTTTGCTGGATTCAACCAATTGTGGATCCAAAATACTCAAAAAAAAATTGCGTCTGTACTGAACATGTACAGACATTTTTTGGGGGGTCAATATTCTCTAAACAATAGAATATAAAAACTGTTTACATAGCAATACATTGTATTTGGTATTATAAGGAATCTCGGGAGGATTTAAAGTATACAGAAGGCTGTGTAGGGGTTCTAGGCAAATACTAAGCCATTTTATGTCAGGAACTTGAGCATCCTCAGATTCTGGTATCTGAAGGGGTCCTGGAACCAATCTTCTGTGGATACTGACGGATTCCTAGATCTAAATTGGCCTTTTTCCCTACACATCAGTAACAGAGGGAAACAGCCAGGTCTCCTACTCCTTTAACATCTGTTGCCTTACCTGCGACTCCCTAACAGTATTTTTCTAGCCTGGATGTCCTCCCTTTCCTGACCCAGTTCTTCTCTGATATCGTACATGAGCGCATCATCAATAAATGTAATGGGGGCCGGGAGCGGTGGCTCACACCTATAATCCTAGCACTTTAGGAGGCCAAGGTGGATGAATCACTTGAGGCCAGGAGTTTGAGACCAGCCTGGCCAGCATGGCAAAACCCCGCCTCTACTAAAAATACAAAAACTAGCCGGGCATGGTGATGCATTCCTGTAATCTCAGTTACTCAGGAGGCTGGGGCAGGAGAATCACTGGAACCCGGAGGCAGAGGTTGTAGTGAGCTGTGATCACACCACTGCACTCCAGCCTGGGCGACGGAGCAAGACTCTGTAAAAATAAATAAATCAATAAATAAAACCAAAAAAATTTATGTAATGGGTTTCAATTATTCATATGAAAATTTCAGGAAAAATAACCTTTATTTTGCTACAATTCTTATTTTATATATTTCCACATGCTAATTTTAAAACTGTTACCATAGGCCGGGCGTGGTGGTGTACATCTGTAATCCCAGCACTTTGGGAGGCTGAAGAGGGTGGATCACTTGAACAGGAGTTCAAGACCAGCCTGGCCAATATGGTAAAACCCTGTCTCTGCTAAAATACAAAAATTAGCGGATGTGGTGTTGCATGCCTGTAATCCCAGCTACTCAGGAGGCTGAGGTTGGGGGATCACTGGAGCCTGAAGAAGTTGAGGCTGCAGTCAGCCCAGATCACACTACTGCACATCAGCCTGGGCAACAGAGCAAGTTATTGCCTAAAAAAAAAAAAAAAAAAATGTAACAACATAATGTGGACGTGTATTCATTTTCAAGACTCTTTAACTTTTGTCTCAGTCAACTCTGTGCTGAGATCTTTGCGCAAACATAAAGTGAGCTCCCTCCCTCTGTGATTCTCACCTTTGAATGGCAGCCCAGTTCCAGTCTGTTAACAACACTGGCTGCCCAGGTTCCACCCTTGGCTCTCCCATTTTCTTTTTCTTTCTTTATTTTTTTTTGGGTGGGGGGGATGGAGTCTCGCTCTGTCACCCAGGCTGGAGTGCAGTGGCTCAATCTCGGCTCACTGTAACCTCCACCTCCTGGGTTCAAGCAGTTCTCTTGCATCAGCCTCCCAAGTAGCTGGGACTACAGGCGCCCACCACCACACCCAGCTTGTATTTTTAGTAGAGACAGGGTTTCATCATATTTGCCAGGCTGGTCTCGAACCCTGACCTTGTTATCCCCCCGCCTTGGCCTCCCAAAGTGCTGGGATTACAGGCATGAGCCACCGCGCCCGGCCAGCTCCACCGCTTTCTAAGCTGGTGAGCTTATGTGCGCCCTAACTTCTCTGTGCTTTGATTTGCCCATCCTAATGTGGCAACAGGAGCATGAGTCGCCACCTGGCGGGGTTTTATGCACAGTAAATCCGCACTTAATTGGTTCTTGGAAACTGACTTGAAGCAAAACGACATATAAACCAAACGCATTTTCTTACACACTGACATAAATCAGAGTTAAGCTCTAATATCTGGTCACAAAATTATCACCAAACTTCTAAATAAAGACCAAAATACCCCTCATATTAAACATTGAGTAAATGTGAGCTGTTCACACATTTAAGAAGGATTAATCAAAACAAGTCAGATAAAGACTTATCTGTTTATTCCAGCTCAGGGTCGCCAGTGGCCACACAGTCCTTCACAGCAGCTTAGGGCACCAGGTGGGACCCACCCTGGGTAGGACACCCTCTATCCTAGGGCGACTCACGCCCACATTCACTCGCACTCTTCCACACTCGCACCCTTCCACACTCGCACCCTCAGTCACACACACCCACACTCTCCCACACCCACACCTTCCCTTATCCCTCCACTCACCACACTCATCCTCACCCACGCTCACACCCACACTCACCCTCACACCCACACTCACAATCACCCATGCTCATTCACTCACAATCACACACATTCACCCTCACACCAACACTCACACTCATTCACCCACGCTAACCCACACTCACACCCTCCCTCATCCCTCACTCATCCACACTCACTACACTCATCCTAACACGCTCACACCCACACTCACCCTCACACACATACAATCACCCATGCTCACTCACAATCACACACACCCTCACACCAACACTAACACTCATTCACCCACGCTTACCCACACACACCCTCCCTCATCCCTCACTCATCCACACTCACCACACTTATCCCCACCCATGCTCACACCCTCACACCCACACTCACACTGACAATCACCCATGCTCACCCACTCACAATCACACACACCATCACACAATCACCAAAACACACACTCACCCACATCAACACCCTCATCCCTCTTATCCACGTCCACACACATCCTCATCTACGCTCATACCACACACCCTCACACCCACACTCACCCACACTCACACTCACAATCACCCACACACTCACCCTTACACATACCCACACTCGCCCACACTCATCCTCACATACACTCTCATTCACCCTCACACCCACACACCCTCCCACATACATTCACACCCACACACCCTCACACTCACACACCCTCCTCCTCCCTCACTCATTCACACTCACTCACACACCCATACCCTCACACACCCACATTCACACACACCCACATTCACCCACACACCCTCACAACCCACACTTACACCCTCCCCCATCCCTCACTCATTCACTCACCCACACACACCCCCATTCAACCTCCCCTCACACACCCAGACTCACATCCACACACCCACATACCCTCACCCACTCACTCACACTCATACTCACAATCACCCACACTCACACCCACTCACCCACACTCACCCTCACTCACCCACTGTCACACTCACACATCCACACTCACCCTCACTCACCCACTGTCACACTCACACTCACACTCACCCTCACCCACCCACTGTCACACTCACACTGGGACCATGAAGACTCACCAGTGAACCTCATGGAAACAGCTCTGGGACATGGGAGAAACCTGGCGTCTGACGAGAAAACCCGAGCAGACATGGAGAGAACGTGCAAATGAAACATCATTATTTGAGGACCTGCTGCACATGAAGTAAGACAGAGGATGAAAAGTACGGAGTATAGAACATAGAGAGGCTGAGCACAAAGATGCGGCTGTGTATCCCCTGCCCTGCCTTGGTCCACTGAGGATTTGTGCAGATGAAACATAACAAGCCAGGTGTGGTAGTGCACACCTGTGGTCCCACCTACTCAGGAGGCTGAGGCAGGAAGATCACTTAAGCCCAGGAGGCAGAGATTGCAAAGAGCCAAGATCACACCACTGTACTCCAGCCTGGGCAGCAGAGCAAGATTCTGTCTCAAAAAAAAAAAAAAAAAAAAAAAAGATATAGGGCTGGGCGCAGTAGTTCACACTTGTAATTGCAGCACTTTGGGAGGCCATGACGGGTTACCGCAAGGTCAGGAGTTCAAGACCAGCCTGGCCAACATGGTGAAACCCCATCTGTACTAAAAATACAAAAATTAGCCAGGTGTGGTGGTGGGCACCTCTGATCCCAGCTACTCAGGAGGCTGAGGCAGGAGAATCACTTGAACCTGGGAGGCGGAGGTTGCAGTGAGCTGAGATTGCGCCACTGCATGCCAGGCTGGTGACAGAGTGAGACTGTGTCTCAAAAATAAATAAAAAGATATAAACAAACAAAGGTACCAGGACTAGGGAAATGTAGGAAGCATAGAGTGTTTTCTTTCTCTCTCTCTTTCTTTCTTTCTTTCTCTCTTTCTTTCTCTCTTTCTTTCTCCTTCCTTCCTTCCTTCCTTCTTTCTTTCTTTTCATGGGTCTCACTCTGTTGCCCAGGCTGGAGTGCAGTAGCACAGTCTTGGCTCACTGCAGCCTCTGCCTCCTGGGTTCAAACAATTCTCCCACCTCAGCTTCCCAAGTAGCTGGGATTACAGGCACACACCACCACAATCGGCTAATTTTGTATTATTAGCAGAGACAGGGTTCCACCATGTTGGCCAGGCTGGTCTCGAACTCCTGACCTCAGTTGATCCACTTACCTCGGCCTCCTAAAGCGCTGGGATTACAGGCGTGAGCCACCATAGCCAGCGCACAGAGCATTTTCTATAGGGTCCTCCATGGTCAATAGAGGTAGCTAGAAACTACTAGAGTTAGCCCTGAGCTTTCTGAACATTAAGAATAAAAGGGAAACAGTTTCGTACTTTTAAAAGGCAAAAAGAGAAACTACATAATCTTTGGAAAAAATTAAAGCTTGTATAGCTTTTGATTGTAAGAATTTGCTCATCTGAAGTTTCACAATTGGGATGCAGAGGTTTATGCCTCCCACAAGTATAGTAATGGATTTCATAAGGTTATTTCTTCTATTCATTTTCATTTTTGAAGTAATTTCAGACCACAAATGATTGCAAAAAAGGTACAAAGAAGTTGCTAATACTCTTCATCTAGATTCCCCAATGTTGTATTTTCCCATATAGTCACTTTTTTTTTTTTTGAGATGGAATTTCGCTCTTGTTGCCCAGGCTGGAGTGCAGTGGCGTGATCTTGGCTCACGGCAACCTCCACCTCCCAGGTTCAAGCAATTCTCCTGCCTCAGCCTCCTGAGTAGCTGGGATTACAGGCATGGGCCACCACGTCCAGCTAATTTTTGTATTTTTAGTAGAGACGGGGTTTCACCATGTTGGTCAGGCGAGTCTTGAACTCTTGACCTTGTGATCTGCCCACCTCAGCCTCCCAAAGTGCTGAGATTACAGGTATGAGCCACTGTGCTCAGCCTAAAGTGACTAGTTTTTACCTTTATAATTAATAAAAACTTATAAGGAGACACTTTGGTGTCATAAAAATCTCTTGTCTCATATCCAACCCACTAGTTTCTCTGCTGACTCTCCCATAAAACGATTATGTCTACAGCAATAGCCAAATGGTGATATTCTAATTCCATCATTCCCTCTGTATTCATTTGTTGGCATTCTGTGGTTAGGAAGAACTTCCCATTCTCCTCCACGTATTTATTTACATCAGTATGGACTATTTTCATGCTGGATTAATTCTGTAATCCATTTTATCATTATTTATTTTGCGACTCAATTTCTCTCAGATTTGGCCAGCAAATGCCACATCAGGCTAGCACATCTATCTTTTGACAGGTCCCCACCATGCTTACTTCTTCACTTTCTGCACAGCAATATTCACAAGGCTATTTCTTTTTGTTGTTGTTGTTGTTGTTCTGAGACAGAGTTTCGCTCTGTTGCCAGGCGCCAGGCTGGAGTGCAGTGGCGCGATCTCGGCTCACTGCAACCTCCGCCTTCTGGGTTCAAGCAATTCTCCTGCCTCAGCGTCCCAAGTAGCTGGGACTACAGGTGCGTGTCACCACACCCAGCTAATTTTTTGTATTTTTTTAGTAGAGACGGGGTTTCACCATGTTGGCCAGGATGGTCTCGATCTCCTGACCTCGTGACCTGCCCGCCTCGGCCTCCCAAAGTGCTGGGATTACAGGCGTGAGCCACCGCACCCCACCCACAAGGTTAGTTTCTTAATGAGTTCTTGGACATAATCCTAAAATGTGGCTCCATGAAAGCAGTTTTATAGAGCACCAAGACTCTGTGATCCAGAAACACTGTTATGGGCTTACTTGATTCAAGGCTAAAACTCAAATCAATTTACAAAGATGGGCTCCCTTCCACCAATCAGTCCACAAATATTGCTTCTCCGAAACAGGCTTTTTTTTTCTTTTTTGTTCTGCCCATTTCTGGTGTAAATAAGCTTTTGATGAGACCTGGACACCAAACAATTCAAGACTTTGTTTCCTGCCAAAGGTCGGCAACACTGTCCAGTGCGACTTTCTGCAGTGATGGAAATGTCCTTTAGCTGTGTTACCCAATAAAGTAGCCACTAGCCACACATGACCGCTTGAAATGTGGCTGGGATGATGGAGGAACTAGCTGTTCATTTAAACTAGTTAATTTTAATTTTCATTTATATAACCACACGTTGGTAGTGCCTACCTTTTTGGACACAGGAAGGTGTTCTATGGCATTGATAGAGGATGAATTAAAATATAATAGAGTTGAAATAATGAAATGTAGCCCTAAATGATTAAACAATTAAGGAGTTTCGTGGAGTTACTGAACGTACACCACTTAAGCAGTTTGTATTTATCGGATTATTTAAACAGTAAGTTGTAAAACTACCACACTCTGTTGAGGCCACTGGTAATTTGTGACATCATCACAGCGTCAGCTTATGGGATATTTGTCCTTGTGGGTTTTTTTTTTTTTTTTTCAGACAGAGTCTTGCTCTGTCACCCAGGCTGGAGTGCAGTGGCGCCATCTCGGCTCACTGTAACCTCTGCCTCTCGGGTTCAAGCAATTCTCCGTGTCTCAGCCTCCCGAGTAGCTAGGACTACAGGCATGCGCCACCATGCCTTGCTAATGTTTGTATTTTGTAGCAGAGACTGCGTTTCACCATGTTGGCCAGGTGGTCTTGAACTCCTGACTTAAGATGATCCACCCGCCTCCACCTCCACCTCGCCTCTGCCTCCACCTCCGCCTCCCAAAGTGCTGGGATCACAGACATGAGCCACCACACCTGGCTATCCCTGTGGTTTCTCTTGCACGCAGATTATCTAAAAGTTGTTTCAAATCAGTAACAGCTTTGGGCAATGATGAGAGAGGGGATTAAAAAGCACAGTTTTATGTTCCCTCGACAATCTAGATGTTATTAAAGCTATGCTTTGTGGAAACACAAACAGGACAGCCTGACCCTGAAGATGTGGGTTGCCTGGCAATAATCTCAGTGGGGAGGGGCTGTGCCCAAATGGAACTTCCCACAAGGTCAACAGGTGCTGGCAGCAGGCACTGCAGACAGCGAACTGCCTGAACAACTGTCACCCAAGCCCAGCCTGCCCGATGCCCAAGCAGACATTTTGTTCCCCCTGGCAAAGCCACTCGGGCTTGCTCTTTAAAAAAGGAACCCGGCCGGGCGCGGTGGCTCACGCCTGTAATCCCAGCACTTTGGGAGGCCGAGGCGGGCGGATCTCGAGGTCAAGAGATCGACACCATCCTGGCCAACATGGTGAAACCCCGTCTCTACTAAAAATTCAAAAAATTAGCCGGGCATATTGGTGCGCGCCTGTAGTCCCAGCTACTTGGGAGACTGAGGTAGAAGAATCGCTTGAACCTGGGAAGCAGAGGTTGCAGTGAGCCGAGATCACGCCATTGCACTCCAGCCTGGGCAACAAGAGCGAGACTTCATCTCAAAAAAAATAAATATAGAAATAAAAAAGGAACCCAACTGAGTGGGGGCGGGGGCTCGAGGCCTTCCCTTGCAGTCCAGAGCTGTATTAGTCCAGCTAGCCAGACCCAACCTCCCTCCGCAGAGGCTGAGGGTGGAGACTGATCTGTAGTATCTCTGCCTGTGACTGCCAGCCTGCACCAAAAGACTCACTCTCTCAGCTTTGTGCAGTGGAGGTATCGTAGCCTGTGAGGTTTATCTGAGGCGCGATTATTGCTAATTGCAAACTTTTCCCAATACCCCGCCGTGACAACTTGCAATATAGTCGGCTTTGGCAATTTTTGATAGTCTCTACAGAGACTGAATTTTAAAAAAGAAAAAAGACTCACTCTTATTTGCCCAAACCCTTTCAGTGACAGGTTTTATAAAAATAATCTATATTTTGGCAGGGTGCAGTGGCTAATGCCTGTAATTCCAGCACTTTGGGAGGTCAAGGCGGGTGGATCGCCTGAGCTCAGGAGTTCGAGACCACTCAGGGCAAAATGGTGAAACCCCGTCTCTACTAAAAATACAAAAAAAATTAACCGGGTGTGGTAGTCCCAGCTACTTGGGAGGCTGAGGCAGCAGAATGGCTTGAGCCCCAGAGGCGAAGGTTGCAGTGAGCCAGGATTGCGCCACTGCACTCTAGCTTGGGCTAAAGCGTGAGACTCTGTCTTTAAAAAAATAATAATAATAATAATCTATATTTTTGCCCAAATAGCTGACCTCAGTGAAAATCGTCAAAGAAAATTCAATATATGACCACAGAAAAGATCATGCAAAAACTAAAACTGTTCCAAAATAATGCAATAAATGTGTTTTCCAACATATGTAAATCAATTTTCTAATAAGACTTTTATGTGTCTGTTAGTAAAACTTTATTAGGAACTAAGAGTGAATTCAATGCCAGTTAAACAGTGCATAGGAAATATAAAGTTTGACATAATATTGCGAAAGAAAATCAACGTTTCTTTGAAAATAGCGATCGTTATGGTGGTGGCTCACTGTGTCCACTTGGCTTGGCTGTCGGGCCCAGCCGTTTGGTTAAACACTGACCCGGATGTTGCTGTGAAGGTATTCTGCAGATGTGATTGATATGTACAATCAGCTGACTTTGAACAAAGTAGTTGATCCTCTTGAATGTGGGTGAGCTTCATCCAATCAGCTGAAGGCTTTCAGAGCAAAGACTGAGGTTTCCCTGAGAAAAAGGAATTCTGCTTCGAGCCTGCACCACAGAAACTCAGAGTTGCCAGCCTGCTTGGCCTGCTTTGCAGATTTCAGACTCAAGACGGCAACCACAACTCCTACCTGAATTTCCAATCTGTGGGCCTGTCCTAGAGGTTTCAGACTTGCTGGCCTCCATAATTACTTGAGCAATTCTTTAAAATCTCTCTCTCTCTCTTTCTGTGTGTCTATGTATACATACACACACACACACGTGTATCTCCTGCTGGTTCTGTTTCTCCAGAGAACCCTGACTGACACGGTTATATTCTAAAGTTAAGCATTTTACAGAAGTTATTTGAGCAAGAAGTGTTGAACAGCTGAGTTTTGCTACATTGACTCTTACTATAAAGATCATGAGTCGAGGAAATTCCTTAACTGCACTTGGCACTTGTTTCAATGTCAAAATATATGTAATGTCATTTTGTCTGAAAGTCTAATCTGACTTTCTTTTATTGTCATCTGAACATATTCTCCCTGATTTTCCACTGAATGTGAAGATTAAGTCTCAATTTCTGCGGACTGTACAGTAAAGGAATGAAGCCATATGTAATACTATCTTTCCCAGCCAACAGTAATTATCTTAATCTAATTTGAGAATAATAGGAAATTTGGATGATTTCATTCTTAGTTCTACATAAGTAGTATTATTTAAGAAAAGAACAGGCTGGGCACGGTGGCTCATGCCTATATTCCCAGCACTTTGGGAAGCCGAGGTGGGCAGATCATTTGAGTTCAGGAGTTCGAGACTAGCCTGGCCAACATGGTACTTCCCACAAGGTCAACAGGTGAAACCCCGTCTCTACAAAAGATATGAAAATTATCCTGGTGTAGTAGTGCATGCCTGTGGTCTCAGCTGCTCAGGAGGCTGAGGCAGGAGGATAGCTTGAGCCTATGGAGGTCAAGGCTGCTGTGAGCCAAGATCGGGCCACTCTGTACTCCAGCCTGGGTGACAGAGCTAGACTGATCCTGAAAAAAAAGAAAGGAAAAAGAAAGAGATAGAAAGACAGAAAGACAGAAAGGAAAGGAAAGGAAAGGAAAGGAAGGAAGGAAGGAAGGAAGGAAGGAAGGAAGGAAGGAAGGAAGGAACGAAGGGAGGGGATATATAAATAGTCTCATGTTTTCTTACTGATTCCAAAAGATTAATCATGCACAGTAGAGAAACCTGACAAATACCATCTTAATCAAGTGATCATAGTTGATCTCAGCAGAAATGGACAAATCAGAATCATGTGCCACCTGATAGAAGGCAATGAGAAGACAGCCTCTAGATTGAAGGTGAGTAGAGACATGACCAGTGAACACAGCGGGAGACCCTGTCCTGGATCCTTTGGCTTTAAAGGATATTATTGGTGCAACTGGAGAAACTGGGGTGCAATCCGTAGAGTTGGTTGTAGGACGATTTCATTGTTAATTTCCTGATTTTTCTGGTGGCATTTTTGCTTGTGTAGGAGAATCTCCTTGTTTGTAGGAATTACAAACTAGAGAATTCAGGGTGATGGGGCATTGTGTCAGCATTACTCTCACATGATCCAGGAAAAAAGTTTCTACTATTCTTGAAAATTTCAGTATGTTTGTAATCGTTTGAAAATCAACAACAACAAAACTGATATAGGCTCCGGGGAAGATTCTGTCTCCTTGCCTTTTCCGGCTTCCACATTTCTTTGCTCAAGGCCCCCCCTCAGTCTTCAAAGCATCTTCTTGCCTCTCTGACCTCTATGCCAATCCTTACATCTTCTGTCTGACCCTAACTCCACCGCCCCCTTCTGGTAAGGACACCTTGGGTTCACTAGGATAATCCAGGGGGCACATTGCTTATTTTTTATAACAATCTATCTTGAGGGTTTTTCCACGTCAGATCTTTTGAACATAGGATTCCTTACTATGAATAAACCATAATTTATCCATTTCTCTATAGATTATTTCTAATTATTAGCTATTGCAAACAATGTTACATGGTATATTCCTGCACTTGTAGTCTTTTGCATCTGTCAATATTTCTGTGAAGTCAAAGAAGAATTGCTGTATGAGGACATAGGACATTTTGTTAGATGGTGACAAATTGTTATCCCAAAAGACTGTATCTTTAGACTCACTCTGGGTGCACTGCCTAGGAGTTAGCTCTGGAGCAGCTAAGAAAAAAAAAAAAAAGAAACTATACCTTTAGATTTCTACCAACAGGGTAGGTTCCTACCTAATGGGAAGAGACCATTCACTCATACATTTACTTTAACAAGATAGTATCGGCTGTCAAGTGAGTAAAATATGGTATATTGTTGTCATTCTCTTTGCACTTATCTACTAGACTGCTAGAGAGATTGAGCATCTTTTTATGTGCATAAAGGCCATTTGTATTTCTTTGACTATTAGTATCCTTTACACGCATCTCTACTTGAAGTTTACATTTTCCTGTTTTTATATGCAAAGTGGCAGCGAGGCATGACAACCTGCAATCAGCCTTTTAACTAAGGTCTGTGTTTGTTACCATTGACCCCAAGCTTGAGTTTCTCTGGGGCTGTGTTTGGAAGGATGGCAAGCCTCTGACAATGCCTGTGTTTAGTGGTGGAAGTTCTGCCTTGTTTCTTCATAAGTTAGGCCATTTGTTTTCAACATTCCAGAAATCTGTACCACCACCACCACCCCCCTACCAAATTCTGATTTAATGCTGAGAGCCTTTCTTCTTTCCCAGCTCTGTGATGGAGACTGGATTTATTCTCTTAAGAAAATAGATTGTGTATCCTTTTTGTCAGATTTTGGGAGCCAGGGAGGGGAGGTAAACACAAATACTGACTGTGTCATCCTCAGAGGAGGCTCACTGCCTTTCTCCCTGGTCTCTCGGGTCATTTTCAAGGACAAATTTTCAAATACTGTAGTAAAAGAACAGATCGTCACCCTCAAAAGAAAAGTAGCTCAAATACCAAGAAGAGCTCAAGGCAATTTGTGCATTTTATAGAAAAGAGGGGAGGTGAAAATCATTGATTCCTGAAGATCAGAGCTGCTATATGCTTACTTGATAAGTGAAAACAGATTAAACAGTTATTAAAGAAATATCTTCCCAGTTGTATTTAATTAAATGTGAGATCCCTAGGCTGCTGATAGGGGATCTGATATTTCGGTTTCCAAATGATGGTGAACCTAACACAAAGATTAGCACATCCAAAATTAAAAATAAGGCATATAACTGAACGATTAGAATTCACGTGATCTACAGACGCAGAAAATAGTTCATCTGAATATACACAAAGTCCTCATTTAATGTAATAGATAGTTCCTTGGAAAATGTAACTTTAAGCAAAACAATGTATAATGGAACCACTTTTTTTCCCCCTCATCAACATTATAACCAACATTATTCAAGGACCTGCTGTTATTCAAGGACTTTGCTTAAAGTCGCAGTTTCCAAGACCCTACCTATGACGTTAAATGACGACTTACTGTATAAATCACTAATTGTTTTTCAGAAAGGAGATTTTGATGATAACCTCTGAAGGTAACTAGAAATGATGGCTTCCCCTAGAAATGTGCATGAGAGAGGAGTTAGGAAGCCAGGAGGAGCTGCGATGCCGACGTCCCTGAGAGCAGAGTGCAGGCCAGCGATGCTTGGTAGTCATCAGCTAAAGGACAGCTCAAGGAGCAGAGTGTATGTGAGCAGGGGACGGACAGACCTGAGAAAATGACAGCATGTGTGAAAAAGACCCCTGTCCTCGGTAGGACCGGGCTACATGGGAAGAGACAAGACACAGCAGAACCCATGTGCCGGGGGTGGGTGACAAAGAAACAAAACAGCCGTGTGAACACTGAAGGGAAAACGCAGGCATCACGAGGCGGCCAGAAGTGTGTGCGCAAGGATGTGCTGGAGGGAACAGAGCCAATAGGCTGTGTAGAGATTTATATTCAGAGATTTGCGCCAGGGTATTGGCTCACACAGTGTTGCTGGTGAGCCCACAGTCCGCAGGGTAGGCTGGCAGGCTGGAGTTCTGGGGAAGCATTGATGCTGCAGGTCGAATCCCAAGACAGTCTGCTGGCAGAATTCCTTCTTCAGGGGAACCTCAGCCAGTTTTCTCTTAAAGCTCTCAACTGCTTGTGTGAGGCCCACCCACATTACAGAGGATCATTTCTTTTACTCAAAGTCTAGTGATTTAAACGTTCATTTCATCTTTAAGATACCTTTGCACAGCCTGGGAAACGTGGGGAAATCCCATCTACAAAAAATACAAAAACGAACCAGGTATGGTGATGCTCACCTGCAGTCCCAGCTACTTGGGAGGACAAGGTGGGAGGAGGATCGCTTGAGCCCAGGAGGCGGAGGTGCAGTGAACTGAGATTGCACTACTGCACCCCAGCTTGGGTGACAGAGTGAGACCCTGTCTCAAAAAGCAAAAAAGAAAACAAAAAAACTCACAAACCTTTGCAGCAACAAAGGTGTTTGAGGCTGGGTGCAGGGATCTTGCCTGTAATCCCGGCACTTTGGGAGGCCAAGGAGGGCAGATCATTTGAGACCAGGAGTTTGAGACCAGCCTGGCCAACATGGTGAAACTCCATCTCTACTAAAAATACAAAAATTAGCTGAATATGGTGGCAGGCACCTGTAATCCCAGCTACTTGGGAGGCTGAGGCAGGAGAATCACTTGAACCCGGTGGGGGAAGGTTGCAGTGAGCCAAGATTGCGCCACTGCACTCCAGTCTGGGTGACAGGCAAGACTCTGACTTAAAAACAAACAACAAAACAAATGTTTTTGTTTGTTTGTTTGTTTTTAGATGCTGTTTGATCAGATATGTGGGTACCATGGCCTACCCAAGTTGACACCTAAAATTAACCCTCTTCTCCACCCTTCCTCCTGGGTTCCTTTTCAATTGTTCAGGAGGCCTGGGATGAGGCAGATAACGGAAATTCCTGCAACGCTGCAGGTAGTGAAGAAATGCTGTCTGGTTTCTGTTATTGCCTGGGAACTAATCACACTGAGGGAAAATTAACATTATTACTTCATGCCATGCCACACGCATATGCCCATTAAGCACATCTACACACAGATGTCTTCCCATGTCCCGACAAGTCCCTCCTGTCATGACTGAAGCCCATCACCCTAAGCTTCAGTCCTCAAAGTTGCAGAGGAGAAAGGAGCCATACTTTCTTTTTTTTTTTTTATGATGGAGTCTTGCTCTGCCCCCCAGGCTGCAGTGCAGTGGCATGATCTCAGCTCACTGCAACCTCTGTCTCCCAGGTTCAAGCGCTTCTCCTTCTTCAGCCTCCAGAGTAGCTGGGCTTACAGGCAGGCACCACCATGCCCAGCTAATTTTTGTATTTTTTTTAGTAGAGACGGGGTTTCACTATGTTGGCCAGGCTGGTCTCCAACTCCTGACTTCAAGTGATCTGCCTGCCTCGGCCTCCTAAAGTGCTAGGATTATAGGCATGAGCCACCACACCAGACCTGGTGTCTTATTAGAAGGAAGAGAAGACAATATCAACGCTCCCTAACTGTCTTTTCTTTTTTCTAAAAGAGAGCAATGATTGATTTTTCCACACACCTCTGAGCTTTGCATTTCTTCTGAATGAGAATGTGTGCTTCTGAGGAAGTAAAACGTGTTTGTGAGATCAAACGTTTGTAATAGCATCTCCCAGCAGAAGAGCAATCCTGTGTCATGGAGAGGCTGGTTGAGAGGAAGAGGAAGTGTTCTCCAGGGTGTTCTCCTGGCTTTCAAGGGCATCCTAGAACTGGGCCATTATAATAAAGGCAGAGCCTGTGCAGGTATCAGGCAGGTCTGCATTCTGAGGCTGGTTCTGCACGAGCTGATCATGTGACCTCGGATGATCATGTGACTTACATGTTCTGCCCCTCCGTTTCCCAGATCCGCAAAATGGAGATAATAGCAACGCCTGTCTCCCAGAGTCATCGCGCTCATCAATTTTGATAATAGATATGATCGTGCAAAGCGCTCTGTCAATGTGAACACCTATTGCTTCCTTGAACACAGTCAGCTGATTCTATGGATAACAATTTTGAGACGGAGAGACTAACGTTTAAGTATTTTATCTGAGAATTTTTATCTTTTATTAATAGGTAGTGGGAACTCTGTAACTAAAGTTTGCTAAGCCTGTGGAAAGAGAGAGTGTTTGGGAGCCAATTTGCTATAAATTTTATGAACTGTAGAAATGTTGATTGCAATTTTTATTTTTCCTTCAAATCTGAAACCAGATGAGTCGTGGTGGTATTGAGGGGTTGCAATTTTATCTACCCAGCATTCTTTCCCTTTGGGAAAACTCCCTTCTCCATCCCATGTGACTGGTGAAGCTGTCAGTCATGTGTCTCCTCTTTCCCCAATGCACGTGAGCATGTGACTCAGGCTGGCCAATCAGAGTGCCTACCTTCATTGGCGCAGTCCAGGCCTGGCCACATCACCCAAGCTGACTCCTGAGTTTTTTATGGGACTGACATAAATGTAGGGGAAACGAGGTCCCCTGTCTCTTTGGGAATTTGAGCATATTGTCTTTGGCAGCTCACTCAAGCAAATGAGCATGTAGGGGATAGAATAGTGTCCCTCTAACTTAGTCCACCTGGAACCTCAGTCTGACCTTATGTGGAAATAGGGTTCTGGCAGATGTAATTAGTTAAGGATCTTGAGAAGAACTCTTCCTGGATTTAGGATGGGCTCTTTATACAATGACTGGTGTCCTAATAAGAAAAGGAAGGGCCACAGAAATTGGAGTGATGTGTCTACAACTAAGGAGTGCCAAGCATTGCTGGCAACACCAGGAGGAAGCTGGGGACACACTTGGGGCAGTTTCTCCTTAAAGCCCCCAGAAGACACCAATCCTGCCACACCTTGTTTGTTTGTTTTGGTTTTTTTTTTGAGACGGAGTTTCACTCTTTCACCCAGGCTGGAGTGCAGTGGTGCTACCTAGGCTCACTGCAACCTCCACCCCCTGTGTTCAAGTGATTCTCATGCCTCAGCCTCTTGAGTAGCTGGGATTATAGGCGCCCGCCACCACACCCGCCTCATTTTTGTATTTTTAATAGAGATGGGGTTTCGCCATGTTGGCCAAGCTGGTCTCGAACTCCCCACCTCAGGTGGTCTGCCTGCCTCAGCCTCCCAAGTACTAGGATGACAGGCATGAGCTACCGCACCCGGCCAACACCTTGATTTTGGATTTCTGGCCTCCTGAACTGTGAGAGGATCCATTTCTGTTGTTTGAAGGCACTCAAGTGGTGGTAGTCTTTATGGCAGTCCTAAGGCACTAATACAGAGAGTTTCACAAAACTCCAGGAAGAGTTGATGAAAATGGGCCTCAGAAAAGGCAGGAAGCAGAAAAGCCACAGGGGTCCAGCAGGGGTGTCGGGGACCGGCATGTCTGCCAGGAGGCTTTCGGTCTGCAGGAGGCTTTACCCCAACTCGGAGATGTTCATAACCTGGAGGAGAGAGTGTGCAGAAGAGAAGACAGACAGACAGACAGTGGGGTCTGGAGGACTACCCAGGCGATGCCAGTAACATGCTAGAGTAGCAGGTTTATTGTGTGCATAAGTCTGATTATATACCTTTTAGTTCTTCATTGATGACACAAGTTACATTAAACAGTAAATACAGGAATACGGGAACAAAGGAACAAAAGGTTTACAGAGACAGGAATTACCATATCAGGCCCACTTGGG
>CAUYLG010048732.1:0-26096 GCA_963573385.1 Cacajao melanocephalus
AAAAAAGTCGCGCTGGCGACCCGTGTGGCTCCTCTGCCGGGAATCTCCTAGTCTGTGGGCAACAATAATTTGTCTGAAAGTGCGGCGTCCACTCGCTCTCTGCGCTTTCACTGGGAGCTACAATCCTGAGCTGTTGTTAATTGGCCATCTTGGATCTCTCTCCGTATATCTTTTTAAATGTATCTTTCCACTAAACTGTAAATTCCTGCTGTGGGCACAATGGTTCATGCCTATAGTCCCAGCACTCTGGGAGGCTTAGGTGGAAGGATTGCTTGAGGCCAGGAGTTTAAGACCAGGCTGGGCAACATAACGAGACCACCTGTTTCTATTTAATTAAAAAAATAATCTGTAAATTCTGTGTGTGTGTGTCTGTGTGTGTGTGTGTGTGTGTGTGAATGTTTGGATTCCTAGCACATTACCTAATACATAATAAATGTTCAGCAAATGCTTGTTGAATTAATGAGTAGATTATAAACATGAGAAGCATAGTTTTTTGTTTGTTTTGGGAGATGAGGTCTTGCTATGTCGCCCAGGCTGGACTCAAACTCCTGGGCTCCATTGATCCTCCCGCCCTAGCTGTCTGAGTAGCTGGGATTATAGCCACTATACCCAGCTCAACACAAATTTTTAAAATGTGAAAACACAGTATTTAAACTTGAACAATTAAAATAAAAATCAAACTCACCATAAGTAGATTAACTCAGTTGGATGTTAGGTGAGCATTCTCAAGTGACCAGGAAAGATGTTACACTAATAAAACTGTATAAAGCCAATCATTCATCCTGGAATAGTGCCACCCCATAATAAACTGTATCCTATTTCAATGTACAAAGGGTATGTATTTTGGGTTTGTGGAGAGTTGTTTTGTACTTTTCATCACACGGGATATTACTGAGCTCAAGTACTGAAGGTACTTTTAAAAAGGCTTTCAGCTACCTGAAAGAGTTACTCCTCCAGCGATTCCAAGTTCACATGGCAATACACGTGGCCACAGTAAAGAATAATCTGAGAAATGGTCACAGGCAGAAAGTGGATCTGTTTTTAAAGTTCCTCATTCTCACACTAGTATATAAGAAATGTGGAAGCTCTGGTTGTTTTTGTGAATGAGCTCTCTTTCAAAATCTAATAGCATATCAGTTTATTGAGGTAATTTGAGGAGAATCGACTTTACCAAATGCTAAGATGTCACAATTAGACAAACCTATTGAGAAAAATAACTCATGGCACAGATGAGAGACATATAAGATGTAATATGTTTGGATAATTTATATTTTGAGATTCTTTTATCTCAAGCCTGTAATTTACAAGGAAGATTTCAGTGATTTTTATCGGGGTGGGGGGGGCGGGTCTCATCTGTTGCTTTCAGAGTTGCCCAAACACTCCCAGTTTCTTCAGGGAAACAGAGCCAGGATGTGGTGGTCCCTTCCTCCCTAAATAGCAGTCATCCAAAAGAAGCCCCTGTGCCCAGCAGGTATAGCACTGATGGCCAAAGAGCATTCCTGGATATTTGAGAATGAGGAGTTTGCCCTCACATCTTAGCTTTCAGATCCTGAATTAATTGTAAAGTATTTATATATTACATCCAGCAAATTTTGGAGGTGACTTATGTATCTCTTTAATGCTTAGATTTTGCCTTTGATTTCAGGGTGAATCTATGTGACTTTCAATGGCATAACAGTATTATTGGAACAGAAGCTCTAAATACTTGTCCACTGTGGGTATTATATCTAATTAGAAGACAGTTTGTAGCTTTTTCCAGCACCTCTTTTAGATCGTTTTATCGCCATATGAGGATGACTTGATTTAGTTGTAGCAACTGAAAAACTGAGATCTTGAATCAGACCCACCTGGCATCAAGTCCTAATTTTACTACTTACTTGCAAACTGGGCAAAGTTATTCAGCATTTCTGAGCCTAAATTTCCTCAAGAAGAAAAAGGAGGGGGGAAGGAGGAAGAGAAAGAGTAGAAGCACAAAGAGAAAGAGAAGACAAAGAAGAAAGAATAGTACCAGTATATGAAATTGTTGTGGGGATTAGATGAGATTTATATATAAACACACACACACACACACTATATATATATATATATATATATATATATATATATACACACACACACACACACACACACACATATATATACACACACACATAGTATATATATACACACGTAGTATATATATACATTATATATGCATATGATATATATACAGTAATTTACATAGTGCTTGACACACAAGAACCACTTAAATTATCTGAGCGATTGTTCACTCTTACAGTGATTTGATAAACTACATTTGAGCAGAGACTGGATTATTGCTATGAAGAGATACCAACCTCTCTTGACAAAATTGTATCTATTCATTTTGTTAAATGAATGAATCAACAAACTATTACGGTTTTATTCTTAAAGGATGTGATCTCATTTGTGATGATCTCAAGGTGGAAAAGAGTAATTTATTCTTGGCATAGATGTTAGCTGAAAGGAGATCAGGAAAAATAAAGATCATATGTCAGAATGTGATAAAAGAAGAAAAGAGTCTTATGTTCTTTTCATCTTGTTTGTCCACCTCTGTTCCAGAGAAACCATTTACTGTTGAGATCTCCCCTGGACCCCGGATTGCTGCTCGGATTGGAGACTCAGTCGTGTTGACGTGTGGTGTCATGGGCTGTGAGTCACCATCTTTCTCCTGGAGAACCCAGATGGACAGTCCTCTGAGCGGGAAGGTGAAGAGTGAGGGGACCAATTCCACACTGACCCTGAGCCCTGTGAATTTTGAGAATGAGCACTCTTACCTGTGCACAGTGACTTGTGGACGTAAGAAAGTGGAAAAGGGAATCCAGGTGGAGCTCTACTGTAAGTGTTTTTCAGAATCGTTTATTTTTTTTTTCAGTTTCATTGGAAGAAAAAGAATGCAAGTCTCTGATGTACAATGAGATCCATATGTCTAGAAAAGGAATTTAGCATTGTGAATTGTTCCCAAATCTGAATCAGAATGGTTTGATGCAACATAATTCACCTAAATCTTAAGTATATATCACATATGTACACAGCACCCACAATCCTTGCTTTGTGCCTTGTCAGTACTCTCTCAGTGTGCACTTGGACACACTCCATGCTGAAGGCAAGTGCAGTGGGGTCAGTGACCATTCAGATGACTGGATGAAGGTGACTGCTGTTCAGCTACTCCAGTTGGGAATGAGTAGTTTTAAACTGTTTAAGGCACTGTTTTAACGGCACATTTGAAGAGCTGTCTGCAGGATGGGAAAAAAAAATAAGGGAATAGGAAGCAGAAGAAAGCCAAAATTAAAGATAAGAAGTTAGACTGGAGATGGGGGTGGTCAGTGGCAGTGGCTCAGCTGAAAGGCAGAATCAGGAAGCAGCACTAGATCTTAATGTTGATTTACACCACATGCATATACTACGCTTTCTCTTACTCTTCTTGTCGTCTTGATAAACATTCTTTGCAACCTCAATTCTCAGGACTTGACATTGATGGAGTTTCTCAGTCTATATTGAGTGAGGAACAAAATATGCAAAGTGACTATAAAGTTATTTTTTTGAGAGTGTCACTCTGCCTTATTTTATTCAGTAGAAGTCAAGAGAACATATTGTAGAGATTTTCTACCAGAAACCCTGCCCAAACTTGTGTTACCCTTCAGGATTTGTTCAGAATGAGTTAGAGTATACCTGTAAAGGGATTTGGGTTTCTCAAAAGAAGGATAAATTTTATTTGCATTATCATATTACCCAGAGTCCATGATCTGCTGAGATAGGCACATTCCCAGCAGAAATGAGAACCAGCCGTGGAGTCTTATTGCGACATAGAAATACATGAGTACGTATTGCTTTAACAACATTTTGCTTAAGGGAAAAAAAAGTTTAAGCATTATTCTTGCCCTTGATAGCTATTTTAGTCTCATTTTTATTGATTTGTACTGTACTATAAATAAAACGGTTAAGGTAGTTCTTTTCTTGATTACAAGTATTATCTGAGAAATATTTAAAACTTGCTGTCTAAATTTGGTCATTAAAATTTAAACTAAGTTGAGAACTTCCCTGTTTGCCTTATTTGATACTGAGAGACCACACATCTCTGAAAAACCAGAGCTGGGCTCTGAAGTCAGAGAAATATGGATTCTCAGCCCATCTCAGTGACTTACTGGGTATAATGTGTGATGAAAGTCTCTTAGCCTCTGTATGTTTCGATATTCCTTGCTATAAAATAAGTTAAGTAATGCCGATTTCGCATAGCTGCTTTGAAGACTGAGATAATGAATGTTAAAGGGCTAGTTTATACTAAGTATTCAACGTAACATGGCAAATATTTAAAACATTTAAAATACATACTGACTAAATAAGATGGTAGGAGCTGATGTGTACTTAGAAAAGATCAAGCCATGGCACACAGCAAGATTGCATATTAAGAAGAAAAAAATAAGAAGTGAAAATTTATTACTCAATGACTGGATGTACTAAGTAGTTTTTGCTTCCAACATTATTCATATATAGTATCATAAATACATCATTTATAAATACTGTGATGACTTATATATTGACAGTCATTCTATCCCAGGTGAATTAAAGCTGTTGTTTCGAGGACTTTACATTTAATAAAGCTTAGTTCAATTTTTCCTTGAATGTCATGTATAAAAATCATTTTTGCTTGTGATTTGCAGCATTCCCTAGAGATCCAGAAATTGAGATGAGTGGTCTACTCGTGAGTGGGAGCCCTGTCACTGTCAGCTGCAAGATTCCTGGTGTGTACCCCTTTGACCGGTTGGAGATTGAGTTACTTAAGGGGGAAACTATTCTGAAGAATAAGGAGTTTTTGGAGGATATGGATATGAAATCCCTAGAGACAAAAAGTTTGGAAATGACCTTCGTCCCTACCATTGAAGATAATGGAAAAGCTCTTGTTTGTCAAGCTAAGTTACATGTTGAAGAAATGGAATTCGAACCCAAACAAAGGCAGACTACACAGACACTTCATGTCAACGGTAAGTTTATATATGTGATATCTACAGTTTAATATCTGTCTCTTTATCGTGTTTTCCAGGCAATAGATAGCATAAGGTTAATCGTTAAAACCTCTGTGAAGAAAAAACATAACTGAAAAGAAATTCCAAAACAATTATTATTTTAACAAATCACCCTCCCCGAACTTAAAATAGTGTCTATTTACTGGCTTATAATTCTTTGAGTTGGCAATCTTGGAGGGGGGCAGCTATGCAGTTATTCTGCTCAATATGGTATTAGCTGAGCTCACTCATGCATTTTCAGTAAGGTTAGCAGGGCTGACTGGTCTCAGATGCCTTCCCCCACATGTCTGGAGCCATATCTGGGTGGGATGACTTGGTCTCTCTTTCTTTATGTGGTGTCACCCTCACAGTAGCCTAGATTTACTCGCCAGAACTCAGTGTTTCAAGAAGGTATAAATGAAAGCAGCCTCTTCAAGGACTGGGTTTGGAAGTCTTACAGTGTTACTCCTTCTTCCACATTCCATTAGTCAAAATGAGTCATGAGACCAGTCTAGAGATTAAACGGTGGAAAAATAGATCACAGCTTTTCACAAGAAATTCATAGTCATGTTGACTCGACCATAAATGGCAGCACACACTATCATTGACCATCATCATTCTTTGGTTGCAAGGGAGTGCCTACTGAACTTATTTCCATCACAAAACACCATGACGTGTCCATGTTCTACTCTGTCATTTGGTGTCAGCTAAAGTAAATGAGGACCAAAACCTCTTGTGGTAAATTATCAAGGTTTATAAACCGTTTGAGTCTGCTGAATTTTGCAACATGATTAAAACTCTTTGGAACTCAGGGAATAAGGGGTCAAACTAACAAGTCTCTCTGCCTTTTCAGTTGCCCCCAGAAACACAACTATCTTGGTCAGTCCTTCCTCCATCCTGGAGGAAGGCAGTTCTGTGAATATGATGTGTTTGAGCCACGGACTCCCTACTCCAAAAATCCTGTGGAGCAGGCAGCTACATAATGGGGAGCTACAGCCTCTTTCTGAGAATGCAACTCTCATCTTAATTTCTACAAAAATGGAAGATTCTGGGGTTTACGTGTGTGAAGGAATTAACCAGGCTGGAAGAAGCAGAGAAGAAGTAGAATTAATTATCCAAGGTGAGCAGAGTGTGAGTAATGAGTTATCCTTGCTAGTAAGTTTTTTGGTTATGTCACTGATTATGAGTAAAGGCTTCTTTGAAAACAAAATTTTTACTACAAAAGTGTGTTGAGGGTTTTGAAGAGTTTGTGACGTTTCCAAAGTGTGGAGAAATCTCCTGAAATTGTCCTTTCTCGCGAACTGTTACAAGTTTCTTATCCTGGGATTCTTTTAAACTCAAGTGAAATGCGAGCCTTCAGGGCCTGTGTCAGAAGTTCCTCTTACACTTAGGAGGCAATGGGTATGGTGTTGAAATAAAAATAGGAAGAGGAATATCTGGATTTGGAATTGTGTAGGATTAAAGCCACCCTATCTTGCTAAATTGAACTCTGAGTGGCAATCTCACAAGAAGGTCAGTAGTATTTGCTTAGAAGCCTAAGCTGGCACTGAAACCTTTTGCAAATTTTGAGATTATGAGTAGCAGTGACTCTGCTCTCTGATTCATCAGCCTGACTGCATGGAACCACTAAAGTAGATTAAGTCAACAGATGTAGGCCCCTTCTCTCCAGGATGGAGACCCAAGATTGAGAACAAGGCAAGTCCTAGTTTGCAGGTTGAAGCCATATGCAGTTACAAGCAAAATCATCAAGTGATCAATTTGGATTTCCTGCATCCCTTCTCTTTTGGGTATCAGGATTCTTTTCTTTGCCAGGACTGTCATTTCCTCTCTTACCCCTTGGTATTGTTCCCACTAAAGTATTAGTGACTTTCTTATTATCTCAATTCAATAAGATTTGATTTATATTTCAGAAGAAGAATCTTGGAAAGGCAATGCACAACCTTAAAAAGAAAAAACAGACAGACAAACAAAAAACACCTTTTAGATGGTTGTCATGACCTTGGATGGGGAAAGAATTTCAAATCAACTTATAAAATAGAAGACCTTAATAAGCATTAAAAATTGATGATATGGTACCTCCCTCCACAGGTTGTTGCATTAATAGAGATGTTATATGTCAAGTACTTAGCCCAGTGCCTGGAACTTAAATGCCAGTAGTGTTGTTAAGGATAGTGAAAATGCCTTGTCTGCACAGCTTAACTTCTTGATTAAAGGATCAAACTCAAAACTCAGAAACCTATAAAGGCCTTTGTACTTCAAGGAAATTTTTGCAAAACAGTATTACAAAAAATTAGTTTTCTGTTTCACATTTGAATTCTATAGCTCTTTATTAAACACTGTATTTGTCTATTTTCACACTGCTATAAAGATGTTACTTGAGATTGTATAATTTATAAATAAAAGAGGTTTAAATTACTCACAGTTCCACGTAGCTGGGAAGACTTCACAAAATGTGCGATCATGGCGGAGGTGAAAGGGAAGCAAGGCATGTCTTAACACGGTGGCAGGCAAGAGAGAGTGGGGAATTGTAACACTTTAAAACCAAAAGTTCTTGGGAAAACTCACTCACCATCACAAGAACAGCACGGGGAAAACAGCCCCCGTGATCCAATCACCTCCCACCAGGTTCCTCCCTCCGCACCTGGGAATTACAATTCAAGTTGAGATCTGGATGGGGACACAGAGCCAAACCATATCAAACACCTATTCTTTGTGCTAGGCTGGGTAAATAATTTTATTAAGGAATATGAAAGAAGCATAAGCCATGTAATCTCTCAGTTAAAACATGATCATTTCCAGCAAGCCAGCAATGCCGGACTTCTTTATTTGCCCTTCGTAACATTTAGTGCAAACACTAAGCACAATTAGCTCTGTGGTAGCTGTCGTTGATGTTTCTAAATTAATATGGAATTGGTTTATATTTCACTCAATGCTGAGATGCCTTTTAAATTCTCTTTACAGGTACTCCAAAAGACATAAAACTTATAGCCTTTCCTTCTGAGAGTGTCAGAGAAGGAGACACTGTCATCATCTCTTGTACATGTGGAAATTTTCCAGAAACATGGATAATCCTGAAGAAAAAAGCAGAGACAGGAGACAGAGTACTAAAATCTATAGATGGTGCCTATACCATCCAAAAGGCCCAGCTGGAGGATGCGGGGGTGTATGAATGTGAATCTAAAAACAAGGTTGGCTCACAATTAAGAAGTTTAACACTTGATGTTCAAGGTGAGTTTGTTTTGCGTTTTTGTTTTTAGTTTTTGTTTTCTTGGTAATAGTTCAGAGGTTCCATGGATTACTAAGAGTTTCCAGTATTTGATGAATGAGTGGGCAAAATGGAGCTGTGGTTTATTTCTTAGTGGTTCTTGAAATAATCAAGCACAGCTGCTTTATCCTATAAAGTTTAGCCAGAAAGTTGACATAAATCACTGGTGAGTGAGGAATTCTTGCTTGCGTTTTTCAGTTTACAATTCATCATTTGTCTCTGAGGTCTTGCAGTTGCTAAATGTTTAACCATATATTCAAACCTTTTCTCTGGAAGTTATAAGGAAACTGAAGAAGCAGGATGGGCACACTGAAAAAGAACGGTTCTATCCAGACTCTCTTCCTTCCTATCAGAAGGAAACGCTATTTTCTGAACACGGTATAACTGCAATTTTCTGGACTGACTCTTTCCAGGATAATAATTGGGAATAGTAAACTTGATCCTGAACAGCATAAAAAAAATCTCTAGACTATAGAAAAGCCTCATTAAAACTCCAAGCCCCTTGCCATCCTACCCTATTCTGATGGACAGAGAAAGAGAGGAGCAATATCCTAATTGGAGAAACATCAGGGGCCCCTTAATCTCCTAAGCCCTCTTGTGAATGCACAGTAGGTAGGATCTACTGATCTTATTGGTAGAAGCAGAATACGTCAGCCTTCGCTGATCAGGCTCACAGCCCTTGCTCACCAATTTGCACTATTGTATAATGGAAGCCATACTTGGCGGTGGAGTGCAAACAGGACTGCAAACAAATGCCAAGTCTTAAGAGGTCTGGCACTTGGCTATCGGAGTTAGCAACCACTTGTCAAATGCAGAGAAAATCTGAATCTAGGTCAGAAACAGGTAAAATTTGTGTTCCTCTGACCAAATTTCTCAAAATGGCAAGCCTTACCATATATATGTTTTCCACATTCCCAGTACCTCCTTGAAACATGACAATATCTCTACATCCATCTAGAAATGTTAAAGGGGAAAATGTCTCGATTATATGTAAAACTTTTAGTCATCCACCTGCAGTGATTATCCTGAAAAGAGTTGATCTAGCCAATGAAGTTACTATGTGTTCAAAGAAGGGAACATTTATTTTGTATCACGTCACTCAAAATGATGCAGAGGTATATGTAATCAGTGCTTCCAATGAGGTTGGAGATTATTCTAGACAGATTGCAATCTCAGTTATGAGTAGGCTGAACTTTACTCATCCCTATTTTCCTTAATCCTTAATGCCTCTAGGCCACCTTTAGTTAAGCCTAGACCCAGGAAATTGGTCCCCTAACATTTCTCTAATTCTATAATTAATTGGTATCTTTTAAAGACACATCAAGCGTGCTTCTCTACTCTTTAACTCTGTCTCATACACATTGCTTTATTTTCTAATCGCTTTATTAGCCACTTACATAGTTGCTACTTTTTACTCATTATTTAAATGAACAATCAACAAATATTAGCCACTCAGCTAGAAACTCATGCCCTCAAACTGAATATAGTTTGAAACAGCTAAATTTTAATGAAGACCAAAAAACGGACATTTTTCTGGGTATTTTGAACTAGTCTTCTTTTGTATTTGGTTGAATTTTTTATTTGTTTCATTTTGTCTTGGCTTGAATGCATTCCATTAATAGAAATCACCAGGAGTTTTCAAAGATATTCAGTGTTTATACAATTAATAGAAAATTGTATTTGAAGGTTACCCTGGCAACTGCCTTGGCAGCAAGTTTTGTATTTTTCTGCAGATGCCTGCGGGGAAGACTGAAAGGCATAAGATAATATATATTACATTGAAAAGAAAGCAATAGAAATAGAAATACTATTTCTCAACATATCATCAATATTGATGCCTAACCATAATCATGTCGATGGACATCCCATTCAAATATTACCCTTACACTTTGACTAGCTCAGCTCTAGCAAAGGAAAGTCAAAAAGTGAGGCAATTATCATTATGCTTAGGGGGACCCATTTTTCTTCAATAACTTGAAAAAATGACTTCACATCATTTGATGCTAGTGATTCTTTTTTACTTGGTTGACCTCCAGTGATTAGAAAGCTCTGGAAAGAATGTAGTAATCAGCAAAGTCAGATTTCTAGTTTCTGCCAGGACTCAGACAATGTATATGCCATTTGGTGAAACTTAATACCTGTGTGGTCACAGGATGCTGTGCAAACAAAGTATAAACCGAAGTGAGTCTTCAGTAAATGACACACTATCTTCTTCAGATGTTCTTATAAAGTTAAGATGTTAAATGGCATAGCAGCTGTCAGATGAGTTTTTTATCTAAAGGATACTAATTTTAAAGTTTTTGTATACTGTTACCTACTGTACTCCACTTACAACTAAATGGCAAAATGTAGAGAGAAAAAATGTTATTAGTGTTTAAAAAATATTTTTGGTGGGCCAACTAGGCCAAGCAGTGAGTCAGGTGCTGGTTGTTCAGTGATGGACCAAAAAGAAAATAGATATACATGTCTTGACGTAATTTACAGCCTAGGGGAGGAAACTAAACTTAATAGGTAATTATATGGATAAATGTTTAATTAAAAGCTGTGATGAGGGGTTTGAAGGGAAAACGAGTGTGTTTTGAGACTATGTTGAGGTTCTTAATTTAGAATGAGGGAGATGTAGATCAGAGAATGCCTTTGAGTAAGAAACATTTAAACTGTAACATAATACTGTCCAAAGAACTCCAGTTTGCCAAAAGCTGATATAAATGCTGAAGAGGAAAAACATTAATATGTCCTATTTCTGACATACAAAACATAGAAAGTTTTATATATCTCTGAAAAGGCCATTGGCAAGATTTCATTTTTCTCTTACTATCTTATTTGTGGAATTTAGCTGTAATAGTCACACTCTGAATGTTATAAGGGTTTTCTTAGAGGACTGGTTAGTCATTTCAATTTATGGTCATCAGAGTCTCAGTTCTTCAGCAGATATTTTTATTTCCCAAAGCAAGTGTCTCTCTCCAATTCCTGTTCTTGTTAAAAGAGTCCTAAAAACTTTTGTCCCCTCCCTTCCGTTTTACAACTGAACCTGAATCTATTTGAATCCAAGTTTGTGGAAGCCAACAACTATCATCTTTAGATCCATCATGACCGTAGCAACCACCAGCTGGTTATTTGGATAATTCAGAGAAATATGCATCTTGAGTCCTGATGGTCCTTGTCACTGCTTTGATTCCCTTCTCTTTGGAGAAACAGTTGTACTATTATAATAAACATGTAACTGTTATTATTAAATGCTATCTTTTTGTACTAGAAATTAATTGCATCTATTTTGTTATTTTTCCAGGAAAAAAAGACTATTTTTCTCCTGAGCTTCTCATGCTCTATTGTGCATCCTCCTTAATAATACCTGTTATTGGAATGATAATTTACTTTGCAAGAAAAGCCAACATGAAAGGGTCATATAGTCTTGTAGAAGCACAGAAATCAAAAGTGTAGCTAATGCTTGATATGTTCTACTGGAGACATCATTTATCTGTGCAAATCCTTGATACTACTCATCATTCCATGAGAAAAGCAATGAGCTCAGAAGTCAGACTTCCCTGAATGTATTGTACTTGGAAAGAAATGCCCACCTATGCCCCTGGCTGTGAGCAAAAAGTCAAAGAAACACTTGCTGCCTGAAAAGTAGTAACCACCATCGAGATGAGAGAGCTGGAAGAGTTCCTTGATCTGTATATACAATAACATAATTTGTACATATGTGAAATAAAATTATGCCATAGCAAGATTGCTTAAAATAGCAACATTCTATATTTAGATTGTTAAAATAACTAGTGTTGCTTGGACTATTATAATTTAATGCATTTTAGGAAAATTTCACATTAATATTGATTGACAGCTGACCTTTGTCATCTTTCTTCTATTTTATTTCCTTTAACAAAATTTTATTCCTATAGAGTTCATTGACAGTAATTTCAGGTTTTGTAAAGATGCCAGGGTTTTATATTTTTATAGACAAATAATAAGTAAGGAGAGCACTGGGTTGACTTTCAGGTACTAAATACCTCAACCTATGGTATAATGGTTGATTGGGTTTCTCTGTGTGGTACTGGCATGGTACGGAGATGTTTCACAATGTTTGTTCTTCAGTCTCTTGTGCAACTTTCTCAGTGTGGTCTAGAAATGCAACTTCTTCTGATTTTCTTTTGCAAATGTTTAGATTTTTTATATAGTAAAGCGATAATTTCTGGAATTAGAATGGTTGTATGTTTATTTATTATAAACTGCCTCCTTTAGTCACATTGTAGCTCTTTCTGAAATGCCAAGTTGTGAGAGTAAAGTATTCAAACTACGGAAATAATACAGATACTCAAAATGTGACCCTCAGGCTACTTTTATTAAAATTACTGTAGGAACTGGATAAAAAAGTTAGATTTCTTGGTGCCATACTAAGATATTGAATAGAAATAGCTGATTTTAGGTCCTTGAAATCTGTAATTTTTAATTTTAAAAAATACACAAAGAGATGTAATGCAGATGAGCATGCACATGCCAATGGGTAACAAATGAACACCTATGTACAGAACACTAAGAGCAAGAGATAGCATAACTATTCTTCAGAGCCTTTTATATGCCACATACTGATGGCAATGCTCTTCCCTCACTGAACAGTAACCCATAAACATCCTGAATTAGACATTGATCATTTCAATGCTTCCTCTGGATGTTTTATACCCGTCTATGTATCCCTAAGTAGTAGTACATTACTTAGTTTTGCCAGATTTTACATTTTATATAAATACAATCCAATTATATATTTGCCTTGTAACTTTATTCTTTCACTCAAAGTTATGTTTTTTCATAATACGTTCATGTTGTGTAGATATGGGCCATTCATTTTTCTCCACTTGGAATGGATTTTTTTAAACTTTTACATTAAGAGGTACAAGTGCAGGTTTGTTACATGGGTAAACTTGTATCATGGGGTTTCTTGTACAGATTATTTCACCACCCAAGTTTTAAGCCTAGTACCCATTAGTTGATTTTCTTGATCCTTTCCTTCCTCCCACCCTCCACCCTCCTAAAGGCTCCAGTGTGTGTATTCCCCTCCATGTGTCCATGTGTTCTCATCATTTAGCTTCCAGTTATGAGTGACAACATGTGGTATTTGGTTTTCTGTTCCTGTTAGCTTGCCAAGGATAATGGCCTCCAGTTTCATACACATCTCTACAAAGAAGATGATCTCATTCTTTTTTATAGCTGTATAGTTGGAATGGATTTTTTTTTACACAATGCAATGTGGGCATACAATTTCATCTTTTTCAGATGATGAAACAATTGTACCTATATCATTTATTGAAAAACTCATCATATATATGAAGAATATATGTATTTATATTTATAAATGCATATATATATTCTTTTTTACAAATGTGTCTTGATTATTCTAGTTTTTGTACTTTCATACAAATTTTAAAGTCATTTTGTTATGATATAGAACAAAAAGTTAGGATTTTAACTAAAATTATATTGAATATATAGATCACTTTGAATAGAATTGGTATTTTTAAAGCATTGAGTCTTCTGATCCATATATAAAGACACATAAAGATAGAAATTATTTATCAAATACACATTTAGCGATGTTTTCTTTCAGTAATTGCAGTGGCTTGCATTTTCATTTAACAGTAGCTTTGCCTATCCCAAGGCAACAAAGATGTTCTCATTCATTTTTTTCTAGAAGCATTGTACTTTTAGTTTTAAATTTATGTCTATGACCCAATTCAAGTCAATTTTGCGTATGATATGAGGCCATGGTGAAAGCTCATTTTTGCATATGTGTATTCAAGCATTACAGCACAATTTGTTGAAAGGACTTTTTCTCTCATTGAATTACCTTGACATTTTTGCAAAGAATCAACTGGCCATATTTGTGTCAGGCTGTTTCTGAACTTTCTTTTATGTTCCATAGATTGATAGATCTCTTCATACACAATATGACACTCTCATGATTACCACAGCATTATTATAAGCCTTGAAATCAGACAGTGTGAGATCTCCAATTTTAAACTTCAAAAAGTTTTGGCTAGATTAGATCCTTTGCCTTTCCATATGACTTTTAGAATCTGCTTGTCAATTTCTGTAAAAAACCCTGCAAGTGTTTTGATTAGGATTCATTGTATCTATACATTAACTTGGGAAAAATTATCATCTTAATAATATTGAGTCTCCCAACACAAGTATGTGTAACTTCTTCTTCTTAGGTATTCTTTAGTTTTTTTCACCAATGTTTTATTGTTTTCAGTGTGTGAGTCTTATACATTCTTAGCTAAATTTATCTTTAAGTATATCATGGTTTTTTGATGTGATTGTAAATCATATTGGTTTTTAAATTTCAATTTCCAGTTGTTTGTTCCTAATATATGAATATACAATCAATTTTGTACACTGACTTGGTATTCTTCAACCTTGCTAAACTCCCTACTTCTTCTAGTAGCTTTTTTTGAAGATTCTTTAAGATTTTCTATATAGATAATCATATCTTCTGACAATAAAGATACTTTTACTTCTTTCTTTTCAACTTATGCTCTTTGTTACCTCTATTTATTGCACTGGATAGAACTTCCACTAATATGTTGAATAAAAGCAGATAAAACAGATATTCGTGCTTTAGTCTTAATCTTAGGAAGAAAGGCATTAGGTCATTGACATGTATGATGTAAATGTTATGATGTAAAATGTCTTTTGATTATGATGTTAACTGCGAAATATCTTAGATGCTATATCAGGTTGAAAATTCTCTTCTATTCTTTGTTGTTGAGAGATTGTATCATAAATAGATATTGAATTTTGTCAAGTACTTTGTATACATCTATTGAGATGATCATGTGGTTTTTCTTGTTTCTTTTTGTGTCTGTTAATATAGAATATGGCATTAATTGTTAAATATTAAATGAACTTTTTTTCATTACTGAGGTTAGCTCATTTGGTTGTGGTGTATTATTCATTTTATACATTGCTGGATTGAATTTGATAAAATTTTATTAAGAATTGTTGGGCCTGTGTTAATGAAGAAAGTTGATCTGCAGTTTTCTTGTAATATCTTTTGTCTAGTTTTGGTATCAGTAATGGGTCTCATAGAATGAGTTGGAAAATATTTCCTCCTATTTCACTTTTAGGGATAGTTTCTATAAAATGGGTATTATTGGTTCCTTAAACATTTAGTAGAATTCACTAGTGAAACTATCTGGGACTGAAGTATTCTTCATGGGAAAGATTTTAGCTATAAATTCAATTTTTTTCCAATTGATCATGGACTATTTCAGCTTCCTATTTTTGTTGAGCAAGCTGTGGTAGTTGGTGTCTTTCAGGAAATTTATCCATTTCATTTCAGTTGGATTTCCTGGCATTAAGTTGTTTATGACATAAAACGTTATTATGCCTTTAATAACTGAAAAATCTTTACAAACATTTTGATCTAAATGAAAAGGGGAACACATCCCATCAAAAATCTGTGATATACAGCTAAAGCAATGCTTAGAGGGTAATATATAGCATTAAATATCTACATTGTAAATAAGGTCTCAAATCAATAACGTATAGCTCTACATAGGAAACTAGAGAAAGGAGATAAAATAAAACTATCAGGGAAAAGGAAAATGTAAAAGCAAGATTAAAAATAAGAAATAAACAAACAGTAGTGATTAAATAAAACCCAAAACTAGTTCTTTGAGAAAAATAGCAAAATTCATAAACCTCTAGCCAGACTGATATTGGGAATGAGAGAGGACATATCACTTCAGATCCTATAGACATTTGAAGGAAAATAAGAAAATTATAAACAAGTTTATGCCAATAAATTTGACAACAATGGACAGATTCCTTGAAAGAAACAAATTACAAAAGCTCATTGAAATGAAACAGACCATGTGAATAACTTTATATCTATTAAAGAAATTAAATGTGTGGTCTAAAAAGAAAACTCCAGGCCCAGATAACTTCACTGGTGAATTCTGCCAAATATTTAAAGAGGAAATATTACCAATCTTACATAAATTCTTCCTGAAAGTGGAAGACAAGGACCTTTTTTTAAATATCAGGACTTCAACTGATTCAAATGAAGCTCATCTACAAACTATTCCAGAGTAACAAAGAGCAACAGACCAGTATTTGCTTTGGGGCAGGATTAGAGGTAGGGAGGGATAAAGTGCAAAGGAGCACAAAGAAAATTTTTGAGTGATGGATGTTTTATAATACTAATTGTGACGGTTTCATGGATTTCACATATGTCAGACATCAAATTGTATAGTTTAATATGTGCTGTTTATTATATGTCAATTATACCTCTGTAAAGCTGTAAAAAATAAAATATTTTAAAAGAATCTATGATATCATATACACACATTTAATACGTAAAATAGAATTATGTATACTGTGGATATAGTCCCAAATACATTAAACTAGTATTTTAAAAATTGTACCTTTTTGACAGTAAGAGCTGGAAATGTTAACTTTTGTTCTTTTATGTCTTTGACTATTCCAATCTGTCCTCTCTTTATGACAAATACCCATATTGCTATGGGAGATTTCAGATTGGTATAAAAAATGCAAATAGAACAGTTAATAAACTTTTTTTTAGACTTCAAAGGTAGTTTCTTGAACTATGACTACATAAAATGAAATGGGTGAATCTCACAAAAAGAATATTAAGAAAAAGAAACCATTAGTAAAAGAGAACATACTATATCATTTCATTTATATATAGCTGAAACGCAGGCAAAATTAATACATGGTGTTAACAGTCAGGATATTAGTTACCCCTTTGGTGACAGTGACTAGAAGGAGTAGAAGAGCTCCTTTTGGGTTCTGTTTTTGTTCCATTGCTTGATCTGGGTGGTGGAATTTTTAATAAAAATTTACATTTCATAGAGCAAATTCTTGAAAATCAAGGGCCTAGAGGGATGAAGGGAGTAGAGTGTATGTACTGGAAAGGGAGCAAAGGGAAAAGCAAATTACCTTGCCCACCTCCCTCCCCACGTTTCATCTGTCCTGGGTAATGAAAAGGAGAGTGATGTGAAAAGACTTTATAGGAAACACTATAACCTGTGTTGAAATGTATAACATGAGGAGAGAATTCAACAGAGAGACTGGCAAACAGCAGAAAGCCTTCTGGAAGCTGAGCCAAGGTATTGAGAGAGACCATACTTGCGTTTCACTAGAAACCATCACACCTTTGTGGGGAAGCCAAGTCAGCTGTCCTCATCACTGCCTAGAGACGGGTTTCTAGTAAACAGCTGCTGTAAACCCTTTTCATTTTTGCGTAAGATGCCTGTACATGACCTGAAGCTTTGCTGAGCCCTAGCCCTTGTCAATAACCCAGGGAGCTATAAAGTCCCCTTAAGAACAGAGTTAGATTCTTTATTCTTGCCGATTTTGGTTAGAAGGACCTTCGGGCCGGGTGCAGTGGCTCACACCTGTAATCTCAGCATTTTAGGAGGCCAAGGCAGGCAGATCACTTGAGCCCAGGAGTTCAAGACCAGCCTGGGCAACATGATGAAACCCCATCTCTACCAGAAAGTACCAAAAAGTGAGCAAGAAGTGGTGGCTCATGCCTGTAGTCCCAGCTACCCAAGAGGCCGAGGTGGGAGAATCACATGAGCCCAGGACGTTGAGACTACAGTAAGCTGTGATGATGCCACTGCACTCCAGCCTGGGTAACAGAGTGAGACTCTGTCTCAAAAAAAAAAAAAAAAAGAGAGCTTTTAAAGAGATGTGACAGAAATGAGATGGGTAAAGGAAGACCTGGATGGTAGCTGACAACTTTGGGGAAGAAGAGAACTTTTTTCCCTGACTCTCCTGGTCTCTGAAGTGGGTGTAATTTCTGTTGGATGCTACTGTCAACTTCTCTGACTGACTGTCATTAAAGTGAAGCATAGAAGATACCTGCCAGGGCTTTCCCTCTTCAGCAGATATCCATGATTTTGTCTATTACAACAGTAAACTTTTAGTTCCCTCATAGGTTTCATTGTCTGGTTTTCTTAGAAATGGATTCAAATCTCACTATAAACTTTTGGTAGTATTGGTTCTCAGCTGCAAGAACATTTTCTGAATGTATGAGACTGGGAAACTTACCATCTCTTATTCTGATTTTGTGATAGTCAAACCATGACTAATTAACAAGTTGAAAAAACTCATGGCAGTCTACCTCATGTAACTATCACCATCACGTCTTCTGCTCTGGATAAACGATGTAGGAAAATTATGAGATAGAAATCAAGATTGATTACAAATAAAGAAAAACCTATACACGCTCACAAACACTTCTTGAGGAAATACATGTTCAAATAATGGTCTAACAAAGAAAGTTTTTAAAGTCTGATTCCCATATAGAATCCTCAGAAATGCCTCTTTTGTTCTGCTAATTGCAGATTTGGTGAAAATACCAATACCAATCCAAGTGACCACTAAAATTACTGGGGAAGGTAATAACTGCGGTCAATCATCTTATATATTAAGGAGCTTCAGTTTTCTTGTGTGTAAAATTAAGAGTTTGGCCAGTTAAACTTTAAGATCCCTTCCAATGGGTAACTTTTTTCCTCCACTTTGTTTTAGAGAATGTCTTCTGATATTTAGTCAAACAGAGACCTAGGGAATCTTTTTTGTATCCTTTGCTTAATTAACTTCGACAGAGTCTTGAGGAGAAAAATAAAATACTTAAACTAATCCCAACACTAACACATAGTTTCTGCTATGATTTCATAATGACTAGTCTTCCCTGCAGAGAGAAAAGGGACATTTGTAATGCCTTTGGAAAAAGCTTTTGTTTTAGTCACAATGATAGTGAAAATTTGTCTTCTGAAAGAAAAAAAACAGTGCACCATGGCTTTTCAGACTTGGCTGCTATGGAAGAGCATGTTTTCTCTCAAAAGGGGCCAATCTATAAGGCTTGCTTGAGAAGAGTGTAACAAATTGAATGGAACCAAATGTCTGGGATTTTTAGTGAAGAACAATGCTATTGGGAGATAGCATTTTATTGTTTTTAATTCTTTTCACTGTAAGGGACTTGGGGGCATTATGGAGCAATAAAACATTGCAAAGGCAACGTTTCAGTCTTGACAAGAATAATAAGGAGACGACATTGATTTTGAGGGTAAGGCGGCATGGTGAATCACCCCTAAATTGAATTGTATTGTGATGAATTTTACTTTCTCAAATGAAAGTTTTACTCTATGTAAAAAGATTTTTAAAATCAGAATTTGTAATTAAGGCTGTTATGACTACTTTTCTTTAATCCAGCTTGCATGCAATTACAATTCATTCAATTACTGGGACATTGAATATTATTATGCTAAATCTAACAAGAAGGACTATTAAATATAGAACCCTGAATGCATGAAAAAAATGAACATTATTACTTTGGCTTGAGGTCATATTTGGTACTTAGAAATTTAGAAATATTCACATGAATCCTACTTAAAAAGTAGCAGACTCAAGGAGATGCTTTTCACTGGGGCTTCTGCTGCCGTCTTGCCAAGTTTTATGGATGCTCTACATTTTTGCGAAAATACCTTCGTGCTCCCAGGCAGAAAACTGAAAAAGCCAGTTATTTTACCTTGTGACAGTCTCATAAGGTCTTGCTTCTTATTTGTTTGAGTTCCTCTTATTTAAATGGTCTAGTCATTTTTGAGTTAACCCTTAGTGTTACAAACTTGCATATTCTATGGGCCATTTGCTAGTATCCTGGCAGTATTTCCCAAAGTCTCCTCATCATGAGAATTTCATGGGGCACTCATTAAAAAGAGTCTTGTGGACTATTCCAAACCTACAGTCATAGATTCTCTTAGGTGGGGTCTGGAAATTAAATTTTTAAAAATATCCACAGTGATTTTTATTTCTATATTTGGGGAACACTGCTCTAATAAAAGTATTTACCCTAGCTAAGGCATTACTTGAACCTTGAGTTTTGAAAAGATGTTTCTTGTCTAAGGCTAAATTTTTTTTTTTTTGAGCTGGTGTCTCACACTGTTGCCCAGGCTGGAGTGCAGTGGTGCAATCCTGGCTCACTGCAATCTCCGCCTCCCGAGTTCAAGCAATTCTCCTGCCTCAGCCTCCTGAGTAGCTGGGACTACAGGGGCCGGCCACTATGCCCAGCTATTTTTTGTACTCTTTGTAAAGATAGGTTTTTATTGTGTTGGCCAGACTGGTCTCAAACTCCTGACCTCAGGTAAGCTGCCCACTTCAGCCTCCCAAAGTGCTGAGATTACAGGCTTGAGCAACTACATCTGGACTCTAAACTTTCTTTCAAATCTACAACTGCCTCTCTTTTTTTTTTTTCAATTATACTTTAAGTTCTGGGATACATGTGCAGATCTTGCAGGACTGTTACATAGGTATACACATGCCACGGTGGTTTGCTGCATCCATCCCCTCATCAACTACATTAAGTATTTCTCCTAATGTTATCCCACCCCAATTCTCCAACCCCCTGCTATCCCTCCCCTGGTCCCTCCACCTCCCAACAGGCCTCACTGTGTGATGTTCCCCTCCCTGTGTCCATGTGTTCTTATTGTTCAACTCCCACTTATGAGTGAGAGCATGACGTGTTTGGTTTTCTGTGCTTGTGTCAGTTTGCTGACAGTGATGGTTTCCAGCTTCATCCATGACCCTGCAAAGGACATGAACTCATCCTTTTTTATGGCTGCATAGTATTCCACGGTGTATATGTGCCGCATTTTCCTTGTCCAGTCTATCATCAGTGGGCATTTGGGTTGGTTCCAAGTCTTTGCTATTGTAAACAGTGCTGCAATGAACATACATTTGCATGTGTTTTTATAATAGCATGATTTATAATCCTTTGGGTATATACCCAGTAATGGGATTGCTGGGTCAAATGGAATTTCTGTTTCTAGATCCTTGAGGAATCGCCACACTGTCTTCCACAATGGCTGAACTAATTTACACTCCCACCAACAATGTAAAAGCATTCCTATTTCTCCACATCCTCTCCAGCATGTGTTGTCTCCAGGTTTTTTAATGATTGCCATTCTAACTGTCATGAGATGGTATCTCAATGTGATTTTGATTTGGATTTCTCTAATGACCAGTGATGATGAGCATTTTTTCATATGTTTGTTGGCTCCATAAATGTCTTCTTATGAAAAGTGTCTGTTCATATCCTTCACCCACTTTTTCATGGGGTTGTTTGTTTTTTCTTGTAAATTTGTTTAAGTTCTTAGTAGATTCTTTGGAGACAACTTTGCCAGATGGGTAGGTTGCAAAAACTTTTTCCCATTCTGTTGGTTGCCAGTTCACTCTAATGACAGTTTCTTTTGCTGTGCAGAAGCTCTTAAGGTTAGTTAGATCCCACTTGTCTATTTTGGCCTTTCTTGCCAATGCTTTTGGTGTTTTAGTTATGAAGTCCTTCTTGCTGGGCAGTGCATCTATGAATAAAGGCAGCAGCCCATCAGGGACTTATAAATAAAGGCCCACCTTCCGAGGACAGAGCACCTGGGAAAAGGGGCGGCTGTGAGTTCCACTTCAGCAGACTTAAACATCCCTGCCCAGCAGCTCTGAAGGGAGCAACGGAGGTCCCAGCATAGCACTTGAGCTCTGGTAAGGGACAGACTGCCTCCTCAAGTGGCTCCCCGACCCCCGTATATCCTAAAAGACACCTCATACAAGAGAGCTCTGGCTGACATCTGGCAGGTACCCTTCTGGGACAAAGCTACCAGAGGAAGGAACAGGCAGCAATCCTTGCTGTTCTGCAGACCCCACGAGTGATTCCCAGGCAAGCAGGGTCTGGAGTGGACCTCCAGTAGTCCTGCAGCAGAGGGAAAGGAAAAATAAAAAACAGAAAGAAATAGCTTCAACATCAACAGAAAGGGTGTCCACTCAGAGACCCCACCCAAAAGTTGCCAACTTCAAAGACCAAAGGTAGATAAATGCATGAAGATGGGAAGAAGCCAGCGCAAAAAGACTGAAATCGCCAAAAACCAGAAGGCCTCTTCTCCTCCAAGGTGTAACAACTCCTCACTGGCAAAGGAACAAAACTGCCTCTTTTTACATTTTCTGGAAATGGTCTCTCATTCAAACTTTTCCTGTTTTCAATCCCCTATCTCTAGCAGCCCTTATGAGATTTTAATCTCTTCCATCTTAAAAAAAATCAAACAGAAAATTTTCTCAATCCCGTATCCCTTCCCAGTTATGACTTTATTTTACCTTTCTTTTCACATGGTCGTAATTTAATACATTTCAGCCTTTCTGCTTCCTGAGATCTATTGGTCATCTCCATAGATATCTCATAAGCATCTCCATTTCCGTGTGCCTCAAACTCTTCCCCTGGTTGTTCACAGAATGAGCTGGAAAGTGTTCTTTCCTGTTCAATTTTCTGTGATATTTTATGGATAATTAGTAATATTTCTTCCTTAAATGGTTTGTAGAATTTATCAGTAAACAAGCTTGGTCTAAAGTTTTTTGGTAGAACATTATTAACCAAAATTTAATTTTAAAAACATATATAGGGCTATTTAGGGTATCAATTTCTTTTTCAGTGAGCTTTGGTAGTTGTGACTTGGAGACAATTTTCTATCCCATTTAAGTTTTAAAATTTATTGGCATTAAGTTGTTCCTAATGTTCCCTTATTACCATTTTAATGTTTGTAATGTCTATAGTGATGCTGCTTCTTTTTTCCTGATCAGATTGGCTAGAGATGTATAAATATTAATGACCAAAGAATCAGCTTTGATTTCATTGATTTCTCTTTTGTTTATATGTTGCCAAATTTATTGATTTCTGCTCTAATTTTTATTACTTTTCTGTTTCCTTTGGATTTGCTTTTTAAAAAAGTTTCTTGAATTTAGAGTGGAGGCCATTTGTTTGAGGCCTTTCTTTTCTTACGTAGGCCGTTAGTACTAAATAGTTCTCCATGAGCACACTTTAGTTGTATTCCAGACATTTTAATAGCATATTTCATTCAATTCAATGTACTTTCTAATTTCCATTTGAATTACTTTTTTATTCATGAGTTATTTGGAAGTGTTACTTAGTAATCATATATTTTGTGTTTTTTATATATCTTTTTATTAGTAATATCCAATTTAATTCAATTTTTGTCAGAGAACATATAATACATGAATTTAATCATTTTACATTTATTGAGACTTTTTCTATGGCCAGAATATATCTTAATAAATGTTCCATGTGCATAAAAAGAATGTGTAGTCTTCTGCTGTTGGGTGAATTGTTCCATAAATGTGCATTAAACTGTTTGATAGTATTGTTCAAGTCTTTATAGTTCTGTCCAACTTTTATATCAATTAATCAGAGAGGGACCTTAAAATCTCCAACTATATTTTTAGATTAATTTATTTCTCCTCTCTGTTCTATCAGTTTTGCTTCAGGTACTTTTAAGTTTTCTTACTAGGTAAATAGTTGTTTGGGATTTTTATATTTTTATATTCTCTTGATGAATTATAAAAATTGACGCAAATATTTTCTCCAATTTCATAGATGCCTTTTCATTTTGTTGTTTGTATCCTTTACTGTGTGGAAATCTTTTAATGTGATATAGTCCCACTTTTCTATATTTTATATTTCTGCTTGTGTTTTTGGTGTTAGAATGATAAATTCATTGCCAGGACCAATGCCATGAATTTTCCCCAATCTTTTCTTCTAGGAATTTTATACTTTCAAGTCTTACATTTAAGTCTTTAATTCATTTTGAGTTGATTTTTGTGTATGGTGTAGGATGAATCCCATCTGTTCTTTACTCCATATTTCCTCTTTTTTCTGCCTTCTTTTGGATAGATTGTGTGTATTTCTTATAATTCTATTTTATCTTCTTTGTTAGCCTAATAGTTACTATTTTATGTTTTGGGTTTTAGTAATTGCTTTAGAGATTATCGTTCATGCCTTTAACTTATCACAGTTTATTTTCAAATGATATTATGTCACTTCACATAGAAGAATTTTATGACAGAACTTTTTTACACTTCCAGTTCCTTTTAGCCTTTGTGCTGTAGGACATTTTAATTCTAGAGATGTATTTAACTCAACAACATATTGTTTTTCTTTTTACTTTAGGCAATCAATTGTCTGTTAAAGACATTTGAAAATTACGAAAAAATGTGTAGTTAACCACATATTTACTGTTTTCAGTACTCATTACTCTTTTCTGTAGATTTAAATTTTCCATTGCTATTTCTTTCGTTTGAAGACCTTTCATTGTCATTTCTCTTGGTATATGTTCACTTATCACTAATCCTTTCAGTGTTTTATGTGTGAGAAAGTCTGTGTGTGTGTGTTCCATTTTGAATGGTACTTTTATTGGTATCAAAATATATTCTAGGTTGATAGTTTTCCTTTCAGTCCTGTGAAAATGTTCCACTGTTTTCTGAATTGCATTGATCACCAAAATATTGTTAGTCAAACTTAGAATTGTAGCATCTGTGTACTATTTTATGGCTTATTTTGTTTGTTTATCATTTCTCCCTTGTTTACATTTGTATACAAGTTTGACTTTGCTTTTTTTTCTCAATGGAACATTTCTTTATATGTATATTTTATTTTTTTATTTTAATTTTTATTTTTTTAAAATACATATTTTATTGCATTTTAGATTTTGGGGTAAATGTGAAGAACATGCAAGATTGTTGCATAGGTACATACATGGCAATGTGGTTGGCTGCCTTCCTCCCCATCACCTATATCTGGCATTTCTCCCCATGTTATCCCTCCCCAACTCCCCACCCCCTGCTGTCCCTCCCCTAGATTGCCCCCACAGAACCCAGTGTGTGATGCTTTCCTCCCTGTGTCCATATGTTCTCATTGTTCAACATCTGCCTATGAGTGAGAACATACAGTGTTTGATTTTCTGTTCTTGTGTCAGTTTGCTGAGAATGATGGTTTCCAGGTTCATTCATGTCCCTACAAAGGACACGAACTCATCATTTTTTATGGCTGCATAGTATTCCATGGTGTATATGTGCCACATTTTCCTTGTCCAGTCTAACATTGATGGGCATTTGGGTTGGTTCCAAGTCTTTGCTATTGTAAACTGTGCTGCAATGAACATTCTTGTGCATGTGTCCTTATAACAGCATGATTTATAATCCTTTGGGTATATACCCAGTAATAGGATTACTGGGTCAAATGGAATTTCCATTACTAGGTCCTTGAGGAATCACCACATTTTCTTCCACAATAGGTGAACTAATTTACACTCCCACCAACAGTGTAAAAGTGTTCCTATTTCTCCACATCCTCTCCAGCATCTGTTGTCTCCCAATTTTTTAATGATCACCATTCTGACTGGCATGAGATGGTATCTCAATGTGGTTTTGATTTGCATTTCTCTAATGACCAGTGATGATGAGCACTTTTTGTGTTTGTTGGCCTCATATATGTCTTCTTTTGTAAAGTGTCTGTTTATATCCTTTGCCCACTTTTGAATGGGCTTGTTTGTTTTTTCTTGTAAATCTGTTTTAGTTCTTTGTAGATTCTGGATATTAGCCCTTTGTCTGATGGATAGATTGCAAATTTTTTTTTCCATTCTGTTGGCTGCTGATTCACTCTAATCATAGTTTCTTTTGATGTGCAGAAGCTCTGGAGTTTGATTAGGTCCCATTTGTCTATTTTGGCTTTTGTTGCTAATGCTTTTGGTGTTTTAGTCATGAAATCCTTGCCTATGCCTATGTCCTGAATGATTTTGCCTAGATTTTCTTCTAGGGTTTTTTTGGCGTTAGTTCGTATGTTTAAGTCTTTAATCCATCTGGAGTTAATTTTAGTGTAAGGTGTCAGGAAGGGGTCCAGTTTCTGCTTTCTGCACATGGCTAGCCAGTTTTCCCAACACCATTTATTAAACAGG
>CAUYLG010048734.1:0-36133 GCA_963573385.1 Cacajao melanocephalus
CCTCAACTGGAAGAAATGAGGTGAGTCCTAGCATGACACGTAAGACATTAATGTCTTTTCTTTTTTTTGAGACAGAGTCTTGCTCTGTTGCCCAGGCTGGAGTGCAGTGGCGTGATCTCAGCTCACTGCAACCTCTGCCTCCTGAGTTCAAGCAGTTCTGCCTCAGCCTTCTGAGTAGCTGGGATTACAGGTACGCACCACCATGCCCGGCTAATTTTTGTATTTTTACTAGAGACGAGGTTTCATCATCTTGGCCAGGCTGGTCTTGAACTCCTGACCTTGTGATCTACCTGCCTTGGCCTCCCAAAGTGTTGGGATTACAGATGTGAGCCACCTTACCTGGCTGCTAATTTTTCTTTTAAGTGACAGAGTCTTGGCTGTGTTGCCCAGGCTGCTCTCAAACTCCTAGGCTTAAGCCATCCTTTCCCCTTGTCCTCCCGAGTACTGGGATTGCAGGTATCAGCTACCATGCCTGGTCCTGTTTCTGGAATTTTAATGTCTCTAGTCCTTTGCCTCCAAAGCTCTCTGATGCCTTTAAAATGATGGTTTTCTATTTTATCCACCCTTTTCTAGTTCTTAGCAGGAACATTGGCTTGTCAACTACTCCCTTCTACTTAGAAGCAGAAGTCTTGACATTAGTAGATTTTATTTAAAACATTTTTTTCTTTCTGTTTGGAGAACAGATTATAACAGGGCAAGCAGGGTGGAAGCAGGGTGACCATTGGAAGATCATGGCAGTTGTCTAGGTGAGAGACATTGGTGACTTGGACTATGGAGGTAGAAATCTATAGCAAGATAGATTCCAATATGCCAAGATAGAAAGGTGATCATACAATTTTAGGTGAAAGAAGCTCAGAGCAGGGAAGTATGTAAAACATGACACCAGTTTTTTTTTGTTTTTTTTTTTTAAGATTTATTTGAAACCAGTCTGGCCAACATGGTGAAACCCCATCTCTACTAAAAATATGGGTGTGGTGGTAGGCACGTGTAATCCCAGCTATTCTGGAGGCTGAGGCAGAAGAAGTGCTTGAACCTGAGAGGCGGAGGTTCCAGTGAGCTGAGGTCACACCATTGCACTCCAGCCTGGGCAACAGGAGCAAAACTCTTGTCTCAAAAAATAAAAGATACAAAGATTTATATAAATACATACACACACACACACACACAAATTGGAGTGACTTTTTATTTTAACATGCTTTTCTCTTTTTCCTTTCCCAGAATGTCATAGTTTCTCTAATAAACCCCAGGCATCCTTTTGGCTAGGGGGAGATTGAGCGCCGAAGACCACAGTGTCCGTCAGCCCTGACATTCAAAAATAGGATTATGCAATAGGACAATAGCCTTGCAAGGCGGGATTCTTCCATTTTTGTTGTTCCTTTATACCAATAAGCAAACTTGGAGAATCTATTTCCATAAAATAATTCAGGGATGTGAAGTAGACACTTTTATCTACCATTAAGGCTTAGCTGAAATCAGAAAGAATACAGGTCTAATTAGGGGTCACAAAAGGTTTTTACCTGCTGCTATTTTTTCACCTTGAGGGATTAAGGAAGAAGGGGAACAGAGAAGCAGATGACAAGAGGCTAACATGGGTGTCCCCGTTTCCCTTCTCTGGACTTTGACTTGGAGAGGGTGCAAGTACATTAGAACACCGAGAACAAGAGAGGAGACATTGACTTTGCTTCCTGTTTACCACTGTGCAAGAGGCCACCTCTTGAATTGCCCCCTGCCCTAAACTGTTGTATAGCCATGGCAACTGGACAGCTTGGTGTGGTTGGACAGAGGGAGGTATCTTAGTCAGCTTGGGCTGCTATATAACAAAATGCCATTGATTGAGTGATTTAAGCAACAGAAAATTTTCTCAAAGTCTTAGGGGCCGGGAAGTCTAAGATCAAGGTGCTGGCTGATTCGATTTCTGGTAAGAGCTCTCTTCCTGGCTTGCAGATGGCCACCTTGCCATGTCCTCATATGGTGGAGAGAGAGAATGGCCTCCCTGGTGTCTCTTATAAGGGCACTAATTCCATCAGATTATGGCTCCACCCGTATGACCTCATTTGACCTTAATTACCTCCTTAAAGACCCTGTCTATAAATACAGTTACACAGGGGGTTAGGCTTTGTATTAGTCTGTTCTCACGCTGCTGATAAAGACATACCTGGGACTGGGTAATTTATGAAGGAAAGAGGTTTAATAGACTCACAGTTCCACATGGCTGGTGAGGCCTCACAATCATGGCGGAAGGCGAATGAGGAGCAAAGTCATGTCTTACATAGTGGCAGGCAAGAGAGCTTTTTCAGGGGAACTCCCATTTGTAAAACCATCCGATCTGAGACTACCACAAGAACCGTATGGAGGAAACCGCCCCCATGATTCAGTTATCTCCATCTGGCCCTGCCCTTGACACGTGGGAATTATTACAATTCAAGGTGAGATTTGGGTGGGGACACAGACAAACCATATCGGGCTTCAATATGTGACTTGGGGGTACAAAGTTCAGAGCTGCCCTGGGATCCTGAATGATCTATGGCAGCCCAGAGGTGGCTGAGGATGTGGCTGAAGCGTTTCCTTGCAGGGGCCACAATACCAGAGTGAGGTACCAGATCTGTACCCCGCTCAAAAATCCAGCATGTGCCATGGTAGATTGCTGGCACTTGGCAAATATTTATTGAAACGAGCTGTTGTGCATCTTCTTTTTGCATGTGTGATAGGAGTGTCCCTTGTTCTCCAGTCTTCAGAAGTCACCCTTTCTTGAACATTCTCTGAATATCAGCTCCAGATCTGTAGTAAGTCCATTTGAGTCTTCAGTAAATGCTGATATGTTTGTTCTCTTTTTCTTTGAGATGGAGTCTCACTCTCGGTGCCCAGGCTGGAGTACTCTGGCTCGATCTCAGCTCAGTGCAACCTCCACCACCCAGGTTCAAGTGATTCTCCTTCCTCAGCCTCCTGAGTAGCTGGGATTACAGGCATGCGCCCCCATGCCTGGCTGATTTTTGTGTTTTTAGTAGAGAGAGTGTTTCACCATGTTGGCCATGCTGGTCTTGAACTCCTGACCTCAGATGATTTGCCCGCCTTAGCCTCCCAAGGTGCTGGGATTACAGGCACGAGCCACCACACCCAGCCAATGCTGATGTGTTCTGACAAATCCATTCTGGTGGCTGTTTGTTGTGTTTTTCTCTGAATAGGTCCATTGCTTCAGGCCTCTCTGTGGTTTCCTATGGCTTCCATCATTTTGCTCCAAACATTCTTATGATCAATTAAAGCTGGCTCCAGGACAACACAGGCTGCAAACTCTGGCCCAGATTTGTTTCTGCCTCAGAAGTATGTGCTGTTATGGCCGTAGATGGCCATCAAGATGTCTCCTAGCTCATACAGGCAGGTCTGCTCTCAGAGGTTCCACTGGGGGAATGGAACAGTGTTCTGGAGCTTGATCATCTCCTATCTTAGCGATCTCTCAAAAGGTCTTGCTACTCACCTGAGCACTTAGATCAAATCTTCCAGTGGCCTCTGAGAAGGTATTGCTGGTTTGTGAGGGAGAAGGGATGGGAGAGGATGGGGAGGAAGAGAAGATGCTAGGAAGTGAAATAAGAAGGAAAGAGGAAAAGATACTACAATTTAAGTTAACTCAGGGCCGGGCGTGGTGGCTCATGCCTGTAATCCTAACATTTTAGGAGGCCGCAGTGGGTGAATTGACTGATGAGACCAGCCTGGCCAACATGTGAAACCCTGTCTCTACTAAAAATACAAAAAATTAGCCATGCGCCTGTAATCTCAGCTACTCGGGAGGCTGAGGCCTGAGAATCTCTTAAATCCAGAGGCAGAGGTTGCAGTGAGTCACGATCACACCACTTCACTCCAGCCTGGGCGACTCTGTCTCAAAAAAAAAAAAAATTTAATTCAACTCAAACTCGAGTATGCATCCAAATCACCTACAATGTTTGTTACGTGCAGATTGCTGGGCCCCTCCTCTGAGTTTTTGTTTTGTTTGTTTTTTTTTGAGACAGAGTCTCTTTCTGTCTCCCAGGTTGGAGTTCAGTGGCTTGATCTCGGCTCTACCTCTGCCTCCCGGGTTCAAGGTGTTCTCCTGCCTCAGCCTCCCAAGTAGCTGGGACTACAGTCGCATGCCACCACTCCTGGCTAATTTTTTGTATTTTTAGTAGAGATGGGGTTTCACTGTGTTAGCCAGGATGGTCTCGATCTTCTGACTTCGTGATCCATCTGCCTCAGCCTCCCAAAGTGCTTAGTTGCAGGTGTGAGCCACCATGCTCGGCCTCCCCTGAGTTTTTGATTCAGTAGATTTGGGATGGGGACCAAGCATCCTCACTTCTTCTTTTTTTTGTTTTTTGAGATAGAGTCTTACTCTGTCGCCCATGCTGGAGTGCAGTGGCATGATCACAGCTCGTTGCAACCTGTTTCTCTTGGGTTGAAGCAATCCTCCTGCCTCAGCCTCCTGGGTAGCTGGGATTATAGGCACTCGCCACCACACCCAGCTAATTTTTGTATTTTTAGTAGAGATGGGGTTTTACCACGTTGGCCAGGCTGGTCTTGAACTCCTGACCTTAAGTGATCCGCTTGCCTCAGCCTCTCAAAATGCTGGGATTACAGGCATGAGCCACTGCGCTGGGGCACATTCTCGAGTCTAACAAATTTCCAGGTGCTACTGATACTGCTGGTCAGAGGACAACACTTTGAGAACCACTGAACTCACCCCCAAACTGGCTGAAGATGATGCACCCCATCTAATATTTTCCTCTTCATGGTGGGTGGGCAGACCTGCTCTTTCCAAAATATCCTTGCAGCCAGCAGCCAGGTCCATCTGTTTGTTCATACAGTAGCAAGATGTCCAACAACTCCCTAAGGAACTTAATGAGCAACTTGGATCCAATTCTTCATTGTCTGTCAGAGGAAAGGCATCCATGCTTGGTAATGAGCCTTTGGTTGCTCTAACAGGCTCTGTGGCCAGAACAAAGCGTCTTGTCATCTCCCTGACAAGGAGCCTTTTTTATGTTGTTGGACAGAAAACCTAGCGAGTCACATTCTCCCAAATAGCACAAACTCATACCCAATGAAACAGGGGGAGCAATGGGTGGTCTTTCTACTCTCAGAAGCCTGTTTGTTTCCATCTTGGTGGTGTGGAGAGGGTGTGTGTCCCACAGTGTGCAAAGGCCTGGGACATGATGGCCACTGCCCGCTCTCACCCATCTCATCAGCATGTCGTGGACACCTGCAGAGTCCTATACTGAGCTGAGCACGCTGGGGGGTGAGGGCATCAATGATGAAATGCGTCCAGAACCTGCTGCAAAGCCCAGCCTGTGACACAGCTCCAGATTACAAGCAGAGTGAAGGCTCAGGAAATGTCAGCCATGATTCTTTTTTTTTTTTTTTTTTTTGAGACAAAGTCTCGTTCTGTCACCCAGGCAGGAATGCAGTGGCGCAATCTCAGCTCACTGCAACTTCTGTCTCCAGGGTTCAAGCCATTCTCGTGCCTTAGCCTCCCCAGTAGTTGGGATTACAGGCGTACGTCACCTCACCCAGCTGATTTTTGTATTTTTTAATTTTTTTATTTAGTAGAGATGGGGTTTCACCATGTTGGCCAGGCTGATCTTGAACTTCTGGCTTCAAGTGATCTTCCTGCCTCGGCGTTGCAAGGTGCTGGTATTACAGGTGTGAGGCATGGTGTGCTGCCGATTCTTATGGGTCTGATTAAGAAGAGCATCCCATTCATAGCCTGGGATAGAACTCTTTCGTGATACAATTCACAACCTCCTTCTGGGAGGACATTAGCATTCCTGACAAATGCTTAAGCAATTTTCTGATAAACTTTAACAAGATTAAAACCTCTTTGGGGAAATTAGCTACCCAAACACATGGGTGATTATCACACTTTCTTTGTCTTGTATTCAGTTTAATAGTGATTATCCAACCATTCTCTTTTCCTTTGAAATATCCTTAACAAAAGGGAACTATTGACTTGGCTTTGTGACAAGCTTAAAATAAAACTCCCACACATGCTTATAACTAATTTTTGTGGAAAAAAATGTAAAACAGTCATTATGGAGACATTAAAATAGTAGCTAACACTTATTAAGTACTTGCTGCTTGTCAGACGTCATATTAAATGCCCAACAACTCTTTATAATGAATTGGGTTAAAATGCCTCTGGTTTTTTTTTTTTTTTCTTGAGATGGATCCTCGCTCTGTCACCCAGGCTGGACTGCAGTGGCGCGATCTTGGCTTACTGCAACCTCCACCTTCCGGGTTCAAGCGATTCTCCTGCCTCAGCCTCCTGAGTAGCTGTGATTATTTTTAGTAGAGACAGGGTTTCACCATGTTGGCCAGGCTGGTCTTGAACTCCTGACCTCATGATCCACTCGCCCTGGCCTCCCAAAGTGCTGGGATTACAGGCGTGAGCCATCACGCTCAGCCAATACTTCCGTTTGACTTAAAAGATGCTGATACTTTTTGGATATTTGTCCCCTCCAAGTCTCATGGTGAAATGTGATCCTGAATGTTGGACATGGAGCCTGGTGGGAGGTGTCTGGGTCATGGGGATGGATCCCTCTGAAGTGGCTGGATGCCCTCCCCGTGGTAATTAGTGAGTTCTTGCTCTGTTAGTTCACAAGAGAGTCAGTTGTTTAAAGGAGGCTGCACCTCCTCCTCTCCCACTTTGCTCCCTCTCTTGCTATGTGATGCACCTGCCTTTTTTTTTTTTTTTCCTTCTGCCATGATCAGAAGCTTCTGAGGCCTCATCAGAAGCCGAGCAGATGCTGGTGCCATGCTTGTACAGCCTGCAGAACCGTAAGCCAAATAAACCTCTTTTCTTTACAGAGTGCCCAGTCTCAGGTATTTCTTTATAGGAAAGCAGAACGGACTAATACAGTTGCTAAGAGAGGCCAAGTGACTTGCCCAAGATCAGAAAGCCACTGATGGGTAGAGCCAGGTTTTGGACCCAGGCTTGGCTGAGTCCCCAGCACAGCTAGCTACAGCTGCACTCTTCTGCTTTGCCAGGGGAATTGCAGCAGGAGGTAAAGAGTGAGATAATCTGCCGGACATGGTGGTTCACACCTGTAATCCCAGCATTTTGGGAGGCCAAGGCGAGTGGATCATCTGAGGTCAGGAGTTTGAGACCAGCCTGGCCAACATGGCGAAACGCTGTCTCTACTAAAAATACAAAAATTAGCCAGGTGTGGTGGCACACGCCTGTAATCCCAGCTGCTTGGGAGGCTGAGGCAGGAGAATTGCTTGAACCTGGGAGGCAGAGGTTGTGGTAAGCTGAGATTGCACCATTGCACTCCAGAGATTGTACCATTGCACTCCAGCCTGGGCAATAGAGTGAGACTCTGTCCCCCACTCCCCCAAAAAAGTGGGATATCCCTGAGAAAGGGACAGGTATAGAGCTGTGGAATCACAGAGCAGGGAGAATGTTCTCCCAGGTAGAGCTTGAGAACGGAACATGGGGGAAGAGATAGTCTACCGCAGAAGAGGAAGTAGGAGAGGGACGGATGGAGACAGTGAGCAGGACATGCCAGGAGCAGCTGGAGGGTGGGCAGAGGCACAGCAAAAGCCCAGGCACGTGTGAAGGTGGTTGTAGAGTTCAATCTGCAGCCATGGGGTCGGTCCCTGGTCCTCTGAACAGCGCGAGCAGTGATAAGCCCTGCCATCCAGTGCTGTGGACCCTACATGCTGCTACTTGGACTTGAGCCAGAGGTTTCCTCATCTGAAAATTGGGGGTAATGATAGCATCTCCCTCATAGGATTGCTGTGAGGATTCAATGAGATAATCCTTAAATTAGTACATGCCTGGCATCTACCAAGGGCTCCATGGAAAGGTGAGGTATTACTGTTTTCCTGTGTCATTGAATTCATGGTGGCATTATAACATTATTTTTCAGGAGACTTGTGAAAAAATCAACTTCTCTTTTTTTTTTTTTTTTGAGACAGAGTCTCGTTCTGTTGCCAGGTGCCAGGCTGGAGTGCAGTGGCGTGATCGCAGCTCACTGCAACCTCTGCCTCCCGGGTTCAAGCAATTCTCCTGCCTCAGCCTCCCGAGTAGCTGGGACTACAGGCACACGCCACCACGCTCAGCTAAGTTTTGTATTTTTAGTAGAGATGGGGTTTCACCGTGTTGGCCAGGATGGTCTCGATCTCTTGACCACATGATCTGTCCACCTCGGCCTCCCAAAGTGCTGGGATTACAGGCATGAGCCACCGTGCCTGGCCAAAAAAATCAACTTCTCATAAAAAAATATTTTTAGACTTTAAAAAGTTACAAAAGTAGCTCAAAGATTTCTTAAAACCTTTCACCAAGATTACAAATATACACTTAAAGAAAAAACCCAAATATATACACAGACATATATGTGCACACATAAAGATATAACAGGTATATAAATATTTCCCCCGAACTCTTTGTGAGTCAAATGCAGACTTGTTGGCCCTTTACCGCTAAATACTTCAGTGTGCATTCTTCAAAAGCAAGGACATTCTCCTATGTACAATTATAGCATAATGGTATGAATATAGTACAATTGGTATAAATTAGTACAAATATACAAACATAGTACAATTAACAAAATCCTGAATTTAACATCCATACAATACTATTATCTAATGATCAGACCATATTCAGATTTTTTCAGTTTTCTCACAATGTCCTATATAGCAAAAGAAAGTCTCCACTCACCTCTTGCATTCATTTGCCCTGTCTCTGAAGTCTTAAGTCAGTAACATTTCCCCAGCCTTTCTGTGTATCTCACGACCTTGACATTTTTTAACAGTGAAGGCTAATCACGTTGTAGAAAGTTCCTTTTTGGGTTTGACTGGTGTTTCCTCATGGTTAGATCCAGGTCACGTGTTTTGGGCAGGAGCACCACAGTGACCTATTCAAAGCATCACAGCCTTGTGTACATTTTTGTTGACAACTTTATTTTTAAATTTTATTTATTTATTTATTTTTGAGATGGACTCTCACTCTGTCGCCCAGGCTGGAGTGCCGTGGCATGATCTCGGCTCACTGCAACCTCCACCTCCAAGCGATTCTCCTGCCTCAGCCTCCTGAGCAGCTGGGAGTACAGGTGCCCACCACCACGCCCGGCTAATTTTTGTATTTTTAGTAGAGATGGGGGTTTCACTATGTTGGCCAGGCTGGTCTTGAACTCCTGACCTCCGGTGATCCAATTGCCTCGGCCTCCCAAAGTGCTAGGATTACAGGCGTGAGCCACCACGCCTGGCCCTTTGACAACTTTAAAATACGGTTTCCAGATGGGAGGAGGAAGGTAATTACTGAACCACTTGCACGGGGTATCAAGTCCCTAAGGTATAAGCAATCTACTCTCTCTGCATTAACCTTGCACTTATTTCATTTAGTAACTTAAATGTCCCTTGCATGTGTGTTTATCAATGTACCCTGTGTGTTTATAATTATTAGACTATGTGTGTTTAACAATACCCTGAGGGACTTGATAAACATGTGAATCCCCCAAACCCTCTGAGTCGGTACCTCAAGAGTGTGCCTAGGAACTTCCAGGGTTCATGTAACATTCCCAGGCGTGACCAAAAGATGGCGCTGCAGGCTGCACTTTCAATGCAGTTTACTTTCTGGAGAAACAGCTGGGCTTTGTTTAATTCAAGATCACTTCTACGAGGAGCACTTGGTACCTCCTCTTTCCTCCTGGGAATCAGGCCTTTCACCACCACTATCTTCCTATCACTTCATAGCGACTTTTCTGGGTGTCCTAGGACTTCCCAGGAGTTAGAATTCACTTTGCGATGAAAAAGTAATTGTGGTTTTGGAAAAAAAAAAAAGAAAGATTCACTTTGGGATTCCGAAGTCAGAGATGATTCACTCCTCAAGGTAAAGAGAAAACCCCTCCCAAGTTTTCTGAAGAGCAAACCAAGAACTATTAAAGTAGTAATAGGCCTGGCACAGTGGCTCATGCCTGTAATCCCAGCACTTTAGGAGCCGAAGCAGGAGGATCACTTGAGCCCAGGAGTTCCAGACCAGCCTGGGAAACATAGCAAGACCCCATTTCTACTAAAAATAGAATTAGTTGAGCATGGTGTGTGCCTGTAGTCCAAACTACCTGGGAGGCTGAGGTGGGAGGATTGCTTGAGCCCAGCAGGCAGAGGTTGCAGTGAGCCAAGACTGTGCCATTGCATTCCAGCCTAGGTGACAGAGAGAGCCCCTGTCTAAAAAACAAAATAAAAAAATAAAGAGCAGCCACCATTCTTAGGGCTAAGATAAAGTTCCCACCCCCAGCTCCCTAACCCCATTCTTGCAAGGCTGAGATCCAGACTTTGTTGCAGAGGGCACAGCTGTGGTTCCCTGGATGGCAGAGAAGCCACTGTTCTTTGCCGGAGAATCTGTTAGAAATCTGTTCTCTGGAACTTGCAAGAAAACTGTCCTCTATGGCGTAAGAGAAAGTCATTCACAGAGAGGTGTCTTCCTGGAGGCACTTGGCTACAAAATCGCCAAAGGTGGGGACAATGGGGGAAGTTGCTGGCCTTGTGGTGCTGCTGGCTGCTGTGCGCTGTAGTAATGGGGTCCTGGAGTAGCTGCCTGCATGGTAGGAGGCTGCTGAGCGACCACACCTGAATCAGGAAAAGGTGGGCTCCTGGAAAAACCCTTTAAAAGGGATTAGACTTGTCTAACTTGTCCATTTTGCACTTTGATCTTCTCTTTTGTTTTTTTTCTCCTGGAACATGGTCATAATGACTGAAGCATGGCATCCCTCTTGTGAGCATGAGGAGGAAGGCCACATTCTCAGGATGGTGGAGAGAGAAGCTAGGAGACTGGATACGTGATGTCCCTCTGGTGCTCCCCTGTTAGCTCTCAGCTGCCTTTCTTCATATTCCTCATTAAGAAAAACAATCTTTGTCTTGACTGAGACACTTTTATTTATTTATTTTTGGTTCCCTGCAGTTGAATTTAATTCCCACTGATAGAACTATGTTTAGTGCAAAGACTCATCTGGGTATGATTGTCATGAGATCACTTTAGCCAATAAACAGAAATTACGTGAAATCTTTTTTTCCTTTTTTTGTGACAGTCTCACTCTGTTGCCCAGGCTGGAGTGCAGTGGTACAATCATAGCTCACTGCAGCCTCGAACTCCTGGGCTCAAGCCATCCTCTCACCTCAGCCACCCAAAGTGCTAGGATTACAGATGTGAGGCACCACGTCCAGCCAAAAATCACTTTTCATAGTTTACACACATTGACTTTCTTAGATGACAGACAAGTAATAATTATAAACACAGTATTTCTGAGCACTTTTTACCCAATATGTTTTTTAAAAGTTTAATTGATATCTAACACATGCACAAAAATGGACAAATCATATGCTGTACAGCTCAAAGAATTTTCACAAGATGGACACAAACATGTAACCACCCAGATCAAGAAATGACATTACTCACACCCTGGAAGCACCCCCTCAATCTCCCATTCAGTCAGCACTTCTACAAAGGAAACTGCTAACTGACTTTTAATGACATAGATTAGTTTTGCCTATTTTTGAGTGTTACATAAGTGGCATCGTATAGCATGTGGTTTTGGTGTCTGCCCTCTGTCAACATATGTTTGTGAATTCCTTCATGTCATTGCCCTGGGAAGACACCGGCCAAACTCAAATCCTGAGGAACAGCTTGAGGGAAATGATGCATGTGAGATGAACAGGCATTGCTTTTCACTGGTGCATGCTGGGAGGAAGCAGTCCATGGCCAGGTTGAGTAGCTGCCAGCCCATCACATTCATCAGGAAGCTCATCTGCAACTCTGATACACAGAGCCAAGGTCCTGCAGCCAGAAGGACAGCTGAGATTCTCTAGACAATAACTATCATTTGGACTCACAAACCTCCTGAATCATGGTTTGTGATTTGGCACTTTGTAGAAAATAAGTTCTATCCTCTGTACGTAAAAAGGTGTGTTCAGCCAGGTGCGGTGGCTCACGCCTGTAATCCCAGGACTTTGGGAGGCCAAGACAGGCAGATCACCTGAGGTCAGGAGTTTGAGACCAGCCTGGTCAACATGGAGAAACCCTGTTTCTACTAAAAATACAGAAATTAGCCGGGCATGGTGGCACTCACCTGTAATCCCAGCTACTTGGGAGGCTGAGGCAGCAGAATTGCTTGAACTCGGGAGGCAGAGGTTGCAGTGAGCTGAGATTGCACCACTGCACCACTGCACTCTGCCCTGGGTAACAGCAAGACTTCATCTCAAAAAAAAAAAAAAGAAGATAAAAGAAAAAAAGATTTTTGTGTTCAACTTAATATGGGCCAGCCCTTTGAGTCATATTCATTATAGTATATAGGAATGTTTTATGCATTTTTCTGTATGTCTGTAATATTTCATAATAAAAACGCATATGCAAGGGACATTTAAGTTACTAAATGAAATAAGTGCAAGGTTAATGCAGAGAGAGTAAATTGCTTATTTGTTCTTCTGGTAGACTGCATTATTTGTTCAAAACATTTGCAGCCACTCCATCTCAGTCCTTCCTACCAGGCTTTCCCTACAAGTCATCCTTGCTGGAGGATTCTATTTCCCGTGACGTTGACATTAGGGTCAGCCATGGGATTTACTTTAGCCAATGCAAGATGAGTGGGAGTGGCCTGTGGCACTCCAGAACAGAAACTTTAAGAGCAAGAGGATGGTTCTGCCATTTCTCTTTTTCCTCTGCCAGGATAATGTCAATGTTCCAGATAACAGTTGTTCTGCAGCCTGGATCCCAGGATGAAAAGGGCATGGGGCAGAGCTACAGCTGATGTGTAATGCGAGTGAGAAATAGGCCATGGTGGTGGGAAGGTGCTAAGATCTTGGGGTTCTTTGTTCTGCAGCATAACCTGGTGAAACCTGACTGATACGCACATGGAACGTTTTCACATCATAATTGCCAGTTAAAATAAATAGAAGAATCCTCTGGGCTAATCCTGACTTCTAGATAGGATAGATAAGGAGGTGAAGGGAAGACAATTAACAAACACCTAGCCTTGAGTTTCTCTTTTGTAAAGGGACTTTGGAATTAACTAGAAAAATTGGGGTAGGGTGCATTCTGACTTGTACCCATATCAAAAGTCAACTTTCTGCATGGTCAAGTATCAGATAAATTTAAGCCCTCTAGCCTTTTTTTTTTTTTAATAAGAGTAAATAATATTTGGCTGGGTGTGGTGGCTCATGCCTGTAATCCCAGCACTTTGGGAGGCCAAGGCAGGTGGATCACCTGAGGTTGGGAGTTCAAGACCAGCCTGGCCAGCATGGTGAAACCCCGTCTGTACTAGAAATACAAAATTAGCCGGGTGTGGTGTCAGGTGCCTGTAATCCCAGCCACTTGGGAAGCAGAGTCAGGAGAATCTCTTGAACCTGGGAGGTGGAGCTGAGATCGTGATATTGCACTCTAGCCTGGGCAATAGAGTGAGACTCCACCTCAAAAAAAAAAAAAAGAGTAAATAATTTAAAAAAATAGATATTTTTGTAAAAGACACACTGTGAGGAGGAGGTAAGAACTATAATGAAAGAGCTAATAAGGTCGTGTTCAAGGGAAAGTGGAGTCATAAAATACCTCCTGGACATTGGAAATACTGGTGCTTACAAATTTGTTACAGGATCAGGAGACAGAGTAAAAAGAACAAAATGGAAAAGAGAAAGTGAAATGCAAAACATTAAAGGAAAAGCAAGGAAACTTTGAAAATACTACATTTAATTTTTAAATTTTTAAGTTAAAAAATTTTAATTATTCTGTAGAGATGGGATCTCACTATGTTGCCCAGGCTGTTCTTAGACTCCTGGGTTCAAATGATCCACCACCTTGGCCTCCCAAAGTGCTGGGACTACAGGCATGAGCTACCTCGCACAGTGAGAATACCATAGTTATATACAACTCGATAAACTCCCTGATGTTGCAGAGGAAGTGAAAAAGAAAAAATCATTAAACCAGTAAAGCCTGGTTGCTGCTTGCCTAGAGGACACACAGAGTCACCCGTGTGAGACAGGACTGGCAGCATCTCTCTATCCTTGTGACTTATGATTTGGAGCCACTGTGTTCTTTCCTTACCACATCTTTTTTTTTTTTTTTGGAGTCGGGGATGGAGTCTTGCTGTCACCCAGGCTGGAATGCAGTGGCACAATCTAGGCTCACTGCAGCCTCTGCCACCTGAGTTCCAGTGATTCTCCTGCCTCAGCCTCCCGAGTAGCTGGGATTACAGGCATGTACCACCACACCCAGCTAATTTTGTATTTTTAGTAGAGATGGGGTTTCTCTGTGTTGGTCAGGCTGGTCTCGAACTCCCAACCTCAGTTGATCCTCCCGCCTTGGCCTCCCAAAGTGTTGAGATTACAGGCGTGAGCCACTGCCTTTTTTTTGAGGCAGAGTTTTGCTCTTGTTGCCCAGGCTAGAGTGCAATGGCATTATCTCTGCTCACTGTAACCTCTGCCTCCCAGTTCAAGCAATTCTCCTGCCTCAGCCTCCCGAGTAGCTGGGATTGCAGGCACCCACCACCACGCCCAGCTAATTTTTTGTATTTTTAGTAGAGACAGGGTTTCTCCATGTTGGTCAGGCTGGTCTTGAACTCCTGACCTCAGGTGATCTGCCCTCCTCGGCCTCCCAAAGCCCTGGGATTACAGGCGTGAGCCACCGCACCCGGCTTCCACTGCATCTTAATAGGCACACAGGCCTCCTGCTGAACTCCAGTTTCAGAGTTACCTTTGGGGTGCTCCAGCTATACACAGAGTGAGTGGGATTTATTTTGAATCAGATGATTTAACACACAGTCTCTCAGTTTGGTGAGAATCCAGCTGTCAGCTTTCATAGAATGTGGCAACAGTCAGAAGCAATTGGCAGAGTGATTATGAGGAGGAAAAGATGGCAGAGGGAGACCCCACCCGACCCCATTTTGTTGCAAGCAGCCACAGCAACAGCAGCAACAAAGTAGCAGAGCATATTATAGAAGAGCATGGCATCTATAATGAATGCAGCAGATTTGAGTGAATTGGCACGCATATCTTTCCAGACTCAGAGAAATTTGCAAAAAACTTAAGGAAGATCTCAAATGCCCCTACTCATCCCCCAGATTTCAAGTGGACACAGGATCCTTAAAAGTAAGTGACAGGGTCCTGAAGGGTCTGGCCCACGTCTTTACCTGGAAATATGATGACTCAGGGCAGAGGTGGGCTTGGAGAATCAGGGAAGGTCACTCCCTGAGCCTGTCTTCAAGCCCCAGCATTGCGGGAACCTGGGCTGTCAGGAGGGCCCAGTGATCTTGCAGCCCTTATATTCTCTGAGCTAGGCTGCTAGGCCACACCAACAGCCTGAGGATAAGGTAGGGAAAGAAGAGATGGGACCACACTCTGACATCACCTTTGCATAAGGCCGGCTGAGAAGAGGTAAATGAACTAAACCACACTGGATAAAGGGTGGCCCAAGGTTTTAGCATAAGCCACAGGTCACAAAGTAATATGGAGTATCTGAATCAAATAACTCATCGTATTGATGTAAGAGCTAATATTGCACTGTGTATTCTGCAATCAGAATATATACCTCTGGGCCAGGTGCTGTGGCTAATGTCTGTAATCCCAGCACTTTGAGAGGCCTAGGCGGGTGGATCACTTGAGGTCAGGAGTTCGAGATCAGCCTGGCCAACATGGGGAAACCCCATCTCAAAAATTAGCTGGGCATGGTGGTGGGTGCCCTGTGATCCCAGCTACTTGGAAGCCTGAGGCAGGAGAGTCACTTGAACCCAGGAGGTGGAGGTTGCATTGAGCCAAGATCACACCATTGCACTCCGGCCTGGGTGACAGCAAGACTCCATCTCAAAAAAAAAAAAAAAAGGAAAAAAGGAAAATATACCTGCTATTGAGATCCCCATGAAAGCTTTGATAAAAGTTGACTATGGAAACATGGTTAGGTTTTGTGTCCCCACCCAAATCTCATCTTGAATTGTAATCCCCATAATCTCCACGTGTCTAGGGAGAGAGCTGGTGGGAGGTGATTGGATTGTGGTGGTGCTTTTCCCCATATTGTTCTCGTGATAGTGAGTTCTCACAAGATCTGATGGTTTTATAAAGGGTTCTTCTCCCTTCACTCCTCACTCTTCTCTCTCCTGCCACCATGTGAGATGGTCCAAGCTTGCTTCCTCATTGCCCTCTGCCATGGCTGTTAAGTTCCCTGAGGCCTCCCCACCCATGTGGAACTGTGAGTCAATGAAACCTCTTTCCTTTATTAATTACCCAGTCTTAGGTGTTTCTTTATAGCAGTGTGAAAATGGACTAATACATTATGGCTATAAAAAAATATTAGTAGCTTTCCCCATAATAGAAATAGTAGAGGCCTCTTTGACCACCAAGCGGTAAAACCAGAAATTAAGACAAAAGTAGAAATGGGACAAAAACTCAACCACATGAAAAATTTAAAACCTCCTCTTCAACTCTGCTTGAGAACAAGAGTAAGTCAAAATTGCCAGTTCAAGCCAGTCTGAGGCAAAAAAGGAAAACACTATGTGTCAAGTGATGAGATAGAGCTAAATCAGATGGAAAGAAAAATTCAGTCTTAATCCCTTCCCTCCTTCCCTTCCTCCCTCCCTCCCTTCCTTCCTTTTCCTTCTTTCCTTCCTTCCTTCCTTCCTTCCTTCCTTCCTTCCTTCCTTCCTTCCTTCCTTCCTTCCTCCTTCCTTCCTTCCTTCCTTTCTTCCTTCCTTTCTGACAGAGTCTCACTCTGTCACCCAGGTTGGAGTGCAATGGTATGGTCTTGGCTCACTGCATCCTCCACTTCCTGGGTTCAAGTGATTCTCCTGCCTCAGCCTCCCAAGTAGCTGGTACTAAAGGCGTGCACCACCACATCCAGCTAATTTTTTTTTTTTTTTTGTATTTTTAGTAGAGACAGGGTTTCACCATATTGGTCAGGCTGGTCTTGAACTCCTGATCTCCTGATCCACCTGCCTCAGCCTTCCCCAAGTGCTGGGATTACAGGCGTGAGCCGCCATGCTTAGCCTGCTTACAATAATTTAAAACTACAGAATATTTTTTAGTTTTCTTTTTCCCTTTAGGCATATTTAATATTTTCCCCTCAGGCAGATCATTCTCAATGTATAACCATGTGTGCACATGTTACTAAGACTACTCAAAAATAAAAAGATGATAAATTATTGTAGGCAATTATTTCCATTGATTGATTGAAACTGGGTCTCACTCTGTCACCCAGGCTGAGTGCAGTGGTGCAATCATGGCTTATTGCAGCCTTGACTTCCTGAGCTCAAGTGATTCTTCCACCTCAGCCTCTTGAGTAGCTGGGACTACAGGTATGTGCCTCTATGCTAGCTAAATTTTTATTTTTTGTAGAGAATGTGTCTCGCTATGTTTTCCAGGTCTTGAACTTCTGGACCAAGAAATCCTCCTGCCTCAACTTCCCAAAATACAAGCATTACAGGTATGAGCCACTGGGCCTGGCCAGCAATTATTTCTTTTTCTTTTCTTCCTTCCTTCCTTCCTTCTTTCCCTCCCTCCCTTCCTCCCTCTCTCTCTCTTTCTCCTTGTTTCCTTTCTTTCCTTCCTTCCTTTTCTTTTCCTTCCTTTCTCTTTCTCTTCCTTCCTTCCTTCCTTCCTTCCTTCCTTCCTTCCTTCCTTCTTTCTTTCTTTCTTTCTTTCTTTCTTTCTTTCTTTCTTTCTTTCTCTCTCTCTCTCTTTCTTTCTTTTTCTGAGATAGAGTCTGGCTGTGTTGCCTAGGCTGGGGTGCAGTGTGCGATTATGGCTCACTGTAACCTCTGCCTCCCAGGCTTAAGACATCCTCCCACCTCAGTCTCCCAAGTCGCTGGAACTACAGGTGCATGCCACTATGCCCAGGAAATAATTTTTGTATTTTTTGTAGGGACAGGGTTTTGCTATGTTGGCCAGGCTGGTATCGATCCCCTGAGCTCAAGCGATCCACCTGCCTTGGCCTCCCAAAGTGCTGAGATTACAGGCATGAGCCACCACGCCCAGCCAACTATTTCTAATGTCACTTACAAAGCTATTGCCAAATCTATCCAAGGAAGCAGAGTTTGAAAGGGGAGAAAAAAGTCCTGGGAAAAATTCAACAGTTAAACACATATTTTTGAAAAGAAAAAGAAAAAGATAAAGGAATCAAGCATTCAACCAAGAAATATACAAAATGAGCAATAAAATAAATCTAAGAAAAGAACAGAATGAAGGCATGCAGAAATTAATGAATCAGAAAACAAAATAAAAGTAGAATTGATCAATTGAAGAGCTGGCCCATAGTGGGAAAAAAATCACATAGTGGAACAGATTAGGCCACTAATTAGCCTAATCAAGGGTGAAAAAAAAAAAAAAACACATGGGCAGAGAAGGCACGATTATAAACGAGAATAGAAAAATAAGCATAATAAGAGGACATTTTAACATGTATTTCTTTGTTTGCATACCTATTCCTACATATGTTATTTCTTTTTATTTTTATTTTTTGAGACAGAGTCTAGCTCTGTCACCAGGCTGGAGTGCAGTGGTGCGATCTCGGCTCACTGCCACCTCTGCCTCCTGGGTTCAAATGATTCTCCTGCCTCCACTTCCCGAGTAGCTGAGACTGCAGGTGTGTGCCACCCCGGCCAGCTAATTTTTGTATTTTTAATAGAGACGGGGTTTCACTATGTTGGCCAGGGTGATCTCGATGTCTTGACCTCATGATCCGCCCCCCTTCACCTCCCAAAGTGCTGAGATTACAGGCGTGAGCCACCGCGCCGGGCAAATGTTATTTCTTTCTCTTTCTTTCTTTCTTTTTTTTTTTTTTTTGAGAATGGAGTCTCGCTATATCGCCCAGGCAGGTCTTGAACTCCTGGTCTCAAGCTATCCTCCCGCCTGTGCCTCCCTAAGAGCTGGGATTATAGGCGTGAGCCACAGCGCCCGGCTGAATGTTATTTCTTAATTACATAAATAATGCATGGATATATGTGCATAAGAAACAAAAGTCAAATAAGAAAGAATAGATCAAAAAGCTTAAGTCCTCTGTATTAGTTTGCTAGGACTGACCTAACAAAATACCAGACTGGGTGGCTTAAAGAAGGGAAATTTATATTCTCAGAGTCCTAGAGCCTTGAGGTCTGTGACCAAGAGCTTGACAGGCTGGCTTTTCCTGAGGCCTCTCGCCTTGGTTTGTGGATGGCCACTCTCTTGCTGCCCCTTCACAAAACTGTACCTCTGTACAGAAGTGCCCTGATGTCTCTGCGTGTGCCCAGATTTCCTCTTCTTATAGGGACATCACGTCCAGGCGTGGTGGCTCATGCGTGTAATTCCAGCACGTTGGGAGGGAGGTAGAGGTTGGAGTGAACCGAGATCGCATTTGGACCCACCCTAGTGGCCTCATTTTAACTTAATCACCCCTTTAAAAGCCATAACTCCAAATACAATCACATTCGGAGGTACTGGGATCTAGGGATTTGACATGTGAATTTGGGGGTACATAATTCAACCCATAACATCCCTTTTCTCCTGTTTCCCCTCAAGTCCCAACCTCTCCCTGGAAGTAACATGGTTAACAAGGTGTGCTTGTAACATTGGTGGGGTAAGCGGATAGAGGCTGGGTAGGTTTCTTTAAACCCAACTGACGCACAGTTGAATAAAAATGTTCTGTCCTCCTATCTGGACAAATATACCTTTATAATGACATGGAAAACCAGATTTGGATTTAGAATGTCTGGACTCTCCCCTAGTTCCTTGCCAGAACGTGGCAGTAAGGCCTCCCTTTCCCTCCCACGCCCAGCTCTGTCTACACCACAAAGGCCTCCTTATGCACATGTGTATGCAGACTCCAACCTGCACGTTCAAATTCCTCCACGCCCTCTTCAAACAGCCACCTATTAGTTATTGGCTGGGCCTAGCAGTGGTCACGATAGTGGTACGCTCCATCCCCAAGAGGATATACCAGGGGTGAGCCTCTCACAGGCCCTGGAAAGGAATTCTAGGGTTCCAGGCACATGAAGCCTGTTCTGGGAGGAGGGTGGTAGCTCTAGACGGGCGTGTTCCTCTGGCATATCCCCTGTGGGATATGGTGCATCTGGAGGGAAACTGGAGCGAGTTTCTTCAAAATCAAAGCCCGAGGCAGGGATCCTCCTGACTTCTGTCTAAAGATGGTACTGCTATCAAGTAGTTATTCGTGGATACCTTTTCAGACTCCTTTACATCAATTTCGTATATAAATTAGAGTTCTAATTTCAAAATAAGATTTTCTGTTAAAAAATGGATTCTCTATTTTTCTGAAATGTGCTTTTAAAAAATTATGTCTTGTAGATCTTTCTGTGTCAGCATATATAGTTCCACTTTTTCTTTTTAACTATTGCATGATATTATACAGTATAAAGATAAAGGGGAGAAAAATAATTATGAAAACACATTTAACACAATTCAATGTTAGTCCCCTTGAAAAGTAACTTGTTTTAAAACCAAAGTAAACTTAAAAAATACAAATTACCAAAATTGACTCAAGAAGAAATAGAAAACCTAAACAGATGGATAACTATGGAATTAGTTGAGGAAGCCATCCAAGAGGACTTCTTAGTTTCTTTCAATAAGGTAATTCCAAAGCTCATCAAACTTCCAGAGCATAAACTGCCTAGTTATTTTTAGGAAGCTACAAATGTGCAAACCTGACAAGATAGCAGAAAGAAATTCACAGGCTAATTTCATCTATGAATATTGAAGCAAAACTTTTCTATAAAATATTAATAAATGGAATCTAGTGGTACAGTAAGAGAATAACAAATTATAGTCAGATGGTGAGAGGTTGACACATAAAAATCAGTTATATTTCTGTAAACTAGCAACGAACAGTTGGAAACTGGAATTGATAATGCAGTGCCATGTATAATAGCTCCAAAACATGCAGTACTTAGGTATAAATGTAACAAAACATATGCAACATCTGTATGCTGAAAACTATAACATGCTATGAGATCAAAGACCCAAATAAGAAGAGCGACAACCTGCATTCACGGATTGGATGACCAACACAGCAAAGATGATAGTCCTCTCAAATTTATTTATATGTTTAATATAATTCCTATCAAAGTTCCAGCAGGATATTTTGTAAATGAAGACAGTGGCATAGGAGGAACAGACTCACAAATCCAGGTAACAGAGGAGAGAGTCCAGAAATAGATCCATGCAAGTGTGGGCAACTGATTCTTGAAAAAGTTTCAAAAGCAACTCCACAGAGAAAGAATAGTGCTCTCAACAAATATTGGTGGCACAATTGGACATCCATAGGTCAAAAAATAAACCTTTACCCAAACTGTACACTGTATGCAAAAATTAACTCAAAATGAATCATAGATCTAAATATAAAATGCAAAACTATAAAACTTTTAGAAGAAAATACAAAAGAAAACCTAGGTTTTGGTAAAGATTTCTTAGATATCACACCAAAAGCACAAGTCATGAAAGAAAAATAATTAATAAGTTGGACTTTATCAAAATATAAAACTTGTAGTCTGTGAAAGGCCTGGTTAAGGGAATGAAATGGCAAGCCACAAACTGGGAGAAAACATTTGCCAATTCATGTATCTGACAAAAGACTTGTATAGGAATATATATGCACGCGCGCGTGCGCGCACACACACACAAACACACACAAAATCTTTCTAGAGTCAACATTAAGATAATAAATAATCCAATGAGAAAATGTATAAAAGACTTGATTGGATAACTCACCAAAGATGCTTAACATCATTAGCCCTTAGGATAATGCAGATTAAAGCCACAATGAGATACCATTACACTCCTATTAGGATGGCTAAAATTTAAAAAGAAAAAATGTCATACCAAATGCTGGTGAGTACACTTTTGTACAGCCTTGACTGTCAGAACCATAGTAATGTTTCACATACCCAGTAAACAAATAAATCATCAAAACCAACCAGGATATGTGGGAGAAACCCCAAATGGCATATTAGCTATAGTGAATGAACCTGTGTTACAAATGAATGAGACAATCCCACTGAAGGGTGTGTGTGGGGGGAATAAAACAACTAAGCTAAGCAACTTTGGAAGACACCATTTTGACTGTATACTGTAAGGCTAAAGATAAAAAAGAATTGCATGGAAATATTGTGCTCTGTTTAGTCAATATGTGTGTACTAGGATTGAACAAAAAGGAAAGCAGATTGTGGATGAGAACCAGGGTTCTCCTTGTTCGGAAAAAAGTTAGAAATAAGGAAAGAGCTAGAATGAACCCTGTGTGGTGTTGGATGAGAATCAGAAATATCAATATGAACCTATGGTTTTAAACATATACACAGATGCAAAAATACAGAAATAAATATGGCTGTATGTGTATGCTCATTAGTATACACAGATCTTGGTTTCCAAATACCATTTTCCAATAAAAAGAACTAGAGCTCGTTGGAGATTGCAAGTCTTGGGCAGGGGAAGTAAAAGATATACTTGGCATGTACTGTGATGCTAGAATGAGGAAGTGCTCAGAAAATGGTGGGGCCTGATATGGTTAGGTTTTGTGTCCCCACTCAAATCTCATCTTGAATTGTAATCCCCTAATCCCCATGTGTCAAGGGAGAGACCAGGTGGAGGTAACTGAATCATGGGGGCAGTTTTCCCCATGCTGTTCTCATGATAGTGAGTGAGTTCTCACAAGATAAGATGGTTTCATAAGGGGCTCTTCCCCCTTCGCTCAGCACTTCCCCTTCCTACCGCCTTGTGAAGAGGTGCCTTGCTTCCTCTTCGCCTTCTGCCATGATTGTAAGTTTCCGGAGGCTTCCCCAGCCATGCCAAACTGTGAGTCAATTAAACCTCTTTCCTTTATAAATTACCCAGTTTTGGGCAGTTCTTCATAGCAGTATGAAAACAGACTAATACAGGGACATAGCCAAAGGATGTAGGGGCCATTCCGAAGTCATTTCTAACGACAAAGTTAGGACTATTTGAGGAACAAAATGGATAAAGATTGGATTATAACCCTGTTCTATTTTCTCCCATAACCATTATCATCTCTTAACCTACTATCTAATTAACTTTTGTTCTCATTTATCGCCTGTCTTTTCCCACACTAGAATATAAAGTTTACAAAGCTGGGAATTTTTTTGGTCTGTTTTGTTTACTGATAAATCCCAAGCACAATGACAGCACTTGGCACACAGTGTTGGCTCAATAAATATTTGTGGAATTAATGGATTTTCTCTCCCCACCCCCAAGGGCACACAGATTTGGGGAAACTGAATGTTCTAATGGAAACAAAAAGCATTTATCCAGACCATTGGGCACCAAACATCAGCAGCCACTACCATCTGATTTTCTGCTTCGGCACATCTGAGACTCATACAAGCACAGGAAAAGTCCCAAGGGAGCTTAGTCTGGAACATTCCCTCCAGAAAAGGGCTTGGCTACCTGGGAGCCCATCTCCCAGGGAACACTTTTAAAGGTTTTCCTCTCAAAAGGATACTTGGAACAGCTGCAGTTATTTTGGAAACTCAGTGAGAAGCTGACTTCTGCATGGCTAACTTCAATCTTTATTTCAGCTAAAAACCTCCCACTCTTGAGAGGTTGACATTAGGTTTCCCTTTGTGAATATGGGAAAGGAAGCATGGATAAAGCGAAACTAAGTGTATTCGTTTTCTTGGGTTTCCATAAAAAATACCATAAACTAGACCAGGCGCAGTAGCTCACGCCTGTAATCCCAGCACTTTGGGAGGCCAAGGTAGGAGGATAGCTTGAGCTCAGGAGTTTGAGACCAGCCTGGGCAATACACAGAAGATGCTATCTCTACAAAACACTAACAAATTAGCTGGATATGGTGGCACATACCTGTAATCCCAGCTACTAGGGAGGCTGAGGTGGGAGGACCACTTCAATCCAGGAGGTTGAGGCTGCCATGAGTCATGATTGCACCAGGGCACTCCAGCCTGCTGGTCCACAGTGAGACCCTTTCTTAACCGCGCCCCTATCCCCACAAACTCGGTTACTTAAAACAACAAGAATGGATTGTCTCCCAGTCCTAAAGGCTAGAAGTTGGAAATCAAGGTGCCCACAGGCCATGCTCCCTTTGAGACTGGGTGGAATCCTTCCTTGCCTCTTCCTAGCTTCCAGCAGCCTCACGCATCCCTGGGATGGAAGCTGCATCAGCCCAATCTCTGCCTCCAGCATCACATGGCTGTTTTCACATCATCTCCCCTCTGTGTGTAGCTGTGTCTGTGTCCGCATTTTCCCTTTTTGTAAGGACGCAAGTCATTGGATTAGCGCCCACCTTAATGATTTTATTTTAATTTGATTACCTCTGTCAAGAGCCTATTCCAAATAAGATCACATTTTGAGTCCTGGGGGTTAAGGCTTCAGCTTTATTTTATTTATTTATTTGTTTATTTATTTATTGAGATGGAGTCTTGCTCTGTCACCCAGGCTGGAGTGCAGTGGTGCGATCTCTGCTCACTGCAACCTCTGCCTCCCAGGTTCTGTCGATTCTCCTGCCTCAGCCTCTGGAGTAGCTTGGATTCCAGGTACCTGCCACCATGCCTGGCTAATTTTTACATTTTTAGAAGAGATGAGGTTTCACCATGTTGACTAGCTGGTCTCAAACTCCTGACCTCAAGTGATCCACTTGCCTCGGCCTCCCAAAGTGCTGGGATTATAGGCATGAGCCACTGCTCCTGGCCAGCATATCTTTTTTGGGGGTACCACAACTGAATCCATAGCGAGAAGTAATTACAAATATTGGACTGTTAGATTGACAGGGACTATTTCAGTTGAAACCACCCCACTTTCTACTCGCTCTCTGCAAGACCTCAGCCATGCCCAGGCTCTTCAGAAATGGGAACTTGTTAGGGAAACTCACCAAAATGTTAACTATAGTAAAGGTCACCTCAACCTGCCAGGGACTCCCTTCCCTTTGGCTCTTGATCACCCTGTGAAATGTAGACCCTCAAGGTCCTCTCTTACTTCCTGCTGCCCTGTGTTTCCACCCTCCTGAGTTAACATTTCATGGCTCATTTACCTCCCAAGTACCTTTTGAAGCCCCAGTGGACAGCTTAGAATCATCAGCAGTGAGAACAGGGAGAGATATCCTTTGCGGGTGGCTCTGCGATCTGAACAGGAGAAATTAAAGCGAAACGTGGGGACAGCTGAGCATGCACAGAAGTGCAGCAGCAAGGATCTGGAGATAATTAACAGCTGGCTATAAATTGAAGGAGCTATATGATAAAGGCCTAGGGCGGCCCATAACTGGGGAAAAGATTGGAGTACTAGGTTAAGTGACAAGAGACTCAAATCAAATCACTGGATACATATTAAGTGCCCAACTCAGTACTGCATTGAGCCGTGGGTGATACAAAGACATATAATATCTGTTTCCTGCCTTCAAGGCAATTATAATCTACTTAGGGAGGTTAGACATAAAACTAGGAGAAGTTAGATAGCAAAATATTTAAATGGCACTTCAAATACCACATGATCAGTTGCCAATTGAACTATGGAGCTGAATTCTGAACAAGGAGAGATTATTTGGTTATTTACAGTGTTAGATAGGCACATATATTCCTGCTGAGGGACAGGAAGAGTTAACTGAACAGGGCAAACTAGAAAGGCTCTGGGAGGGAAAGCGGGGGAGAAGCCTGATGTCCAGGGAGTGTTTTACTACTAATAATAGCTTTCATTTGTAGAGCATTTACTGTAGATTCAGCAACTTACAAACCTTAATATACTTACATACATGTATTCAACAGTCTTGTGGGTTGCTATACTTTCTGTGCCAATTAAAACCAATACTAGCTCCTGTTTAATGTTTAAATCCCCAAATCTTAGTGACTGTGACAGGTTTATTTCTGCTCTTGTAAAGTTCAAATGCCAGAGTTGGGGATGGGAGAAGCTCTGCTCCATACAATCATTCAGGGACCTAGGCTGCTGCTGGAGGCTCTGCCATCTTCAATACATTTATCCCAAGTCACCTGGGTGTCAGCATATTGACATCCAGCTGGCCAACGGGGAGCCGGGGTTGGAAGGGGTGGGGGGCGGGGATCATACAGGTGATGTTTATGGATTTGTCAGAACTTAGTCACATAGATGACAATTAATTGCAAGGGGTGCTGGGAAATGTAGTTCAACCATGTTTCTGCGTGGAAAGAGAAATAGTTCAATGGACAGCCAGCTAGTGAGACTACTGCACATGTGTAACATTTAAGACATGAAAACTTGGGCTCAGAGAGACCCATCAAGGTCACACAGTGAGTAAAGGGAAATCACATAGGCATAGTTGATAGAGCACAAAATATGTGTGAATATATTATCTAAAATTATAAACATACCAATAGAGAAACAAAAAATATTATATTACATAATATTTTGAGAGAGGAAAGGGAAATGGGGCAACAAGCTAAGTCAGTCCTCATGTACTCAGCAAATTTTTAGAAAATTGGTAAATGAAAAAAATGATGTAGGAACATTATTTGAGATCTTGAGCTATCCATCAAGAGAACTAAAACCAGAAACATTTAAGGCATTAAAAGTGGTCCCTCTGAGACCACTGCTTCTTATGATATGCCCTTTTGCACATTTGATTTTTTTTAAATGTGTGGCTAAATTGCTTTGATATACGTCTGTGGTAGGCTGAACAACGGTCTCACCAAAGACGTCCATGTCCTAATTCCCCGAACCTATGAATATGTTACCTTGCATGGCGAATGGACTTCGCAGGTGTGATTAAGTTAAGGGTTTTGAGATGGGGAGATTAGCGTGTATTTTGGGTGGGCTCAGTGCAATCACAAGGGTCCTTAGAGAAAAGCAGAAGGATCAGAGTTAAAGAAGATGTAAGGCCAGAAGTAGAGGTCAGAGAGGAGAGAAGATGCTTTGCTGCTGGTTTTGAAAATGTGGGAAGTGGCCACAGGCCAACGAATGTAGGCAGCCTCTAGGAGCTGAACAAAGAAGGGAACAGATTCTCCCCCAGAGCTTCCTGAAGGAATGTAGCCCTCTTGACCTCCAAAACTAAAAGATAATAAGTTTATGTTGATTAAAGTTACTCAGTTTGTGGCTAATTTGTAACAGCAGCAATAGGAAATTAATACATTTAAAATTTCATTTTAAAATTTTATTTTTTTTTATTTTTCTTTTTCTTTGTAGAGACAAGGCCTCCCTATGCCACCAGGATGGTCTCAAACTCCTGGCCTCAAGCAATCCTCCCATTTGGCCTCCCAAAATGCTGGGTGTGAGCCACTGCGTTTGGCCAGAGAATTTACTTTTAAGGAGTAATATTTGCTTGCTTAAAATATCCAAATAATGCACAATGGTACAAGAAGAAAAATAAAAATTTCCCAGCCTTACCAATGCGTCATTTCCATTCTCCAGAGGTCAATTCTGTTTCAGTATCTTAGGTAACCTCTTAGCGGTTTCTTGTACACATATAAGCACGCATGCATGTGTCTATATCTTTTTCTAATCCAAAATGTGTTTATTGAGATGGTTTCCCACTCATCTTGATTCAGAGTGCTTTTAGTGCTGCTTCCTCCTGAAAGAACATCCTTCTGTAAGCCTCGCTTTTCCTCCTGCAGGCTGGCAGAGGACAGTGGGGTAGTCAACACACAAAACTACCGTTTGTGCATGGCGAAAGACCGTGGTGATGTGATAGCATCCTGGGCATTTCACATTCATGAAGTAGGAATTGGGGCTCTGCGCCAGGCGTTTCTTCTTGTGTTTCCTCTTCTCTTCTGGAGAGGGATGAAGGAGATCCTTTGTGAGAGGCATGTTCTCATGGGTAGGTCATTGCTGCTGGAAAGGACCATGCATGCATGTGTCTATAGCTTTTTAAAGTAAAGAAGACAATACTGTACCTGCTGTTCTGCAGCCTCCTATTTCCACCTAATAATTCTTCACATTCTTCTATGTCTGCACACATAGATGGGCCTCATTCTTTCATTATTTTTGAAGGCTGGATAGTATTCCTTTGCATGACTATATACCACAATTTAACTACTAGTATCCTATTAAGGACCATAGAGGTTTCTTTCATTCTCAGTTTGTTATTACTTTGCTATAACAAACAATGCAAAAAATGCTTACTAAGTAAGCAGCTGTACACATGTATATCTTGATATATTTGGATGAAAAAATCTGAAAAATGGTGCTTTGTTTATTGTGAGCCTAAGTAATCAAAGACACTATAAGGAGTCTCATAAATACAGAATACCCTTCTGATAGACACTTTTATTTTGAAGTATAACATATATGCAGACAAGTATACAGAGAGACAGATGTTCTCAAAGTGAGCTCACCAATGTAACCAGCACATGGATCAAGAAGCAGAACATTACCAAAACCCCAGAAGCCCCCTCGCTTCCTTTTCTAGTTACTATCCCCCCATCCCACCTTGAAGCCTGACTGCTTGTCTAACTTTTGCTTCCATGAATTAGTTTTGCCTTCTTTTGAATTTTGTATCAGTGATATTATGCCAGGCATCTTTCACTTAGCATCCTATTTGTGGGATTCACCCATGTTGTGGCGTGTGGTTTAGTTCATTCATGCTCACTGCCATTTAATATTCCATTAAACAAATGTGAATGTGCCACCATTTATCCGTCTACTGTTGATGAATGTTTGGGTTATTTTCAGTTGGGGGCTATTATGAAAAGTGCTTTATGAGCATACCTATATGCATCTTTTGTTGAACATATGAAGGCATTTCTGTTGAGTATATACTGAAAAGTGGAGTTCCTGGGTCAAGGGGCTCATCATGCATGTTCAGCTTTAGCAGATACATCTTGCCAAACAGTTTTCCAATGGTTGTACCACTTTGCACTCTACTATGCAAATTTATAAATATTCTGTGGACTGAATGTTAATGTTTCAATTCATATGTTTGTAGTGGTGAAGAACTGGAAGCCACCTGAATGTCTATCAATGGGGGATAGTTGAACAAACTGGGAAATAGTCATCCAATGGAATATTATGCAGTGCTTTTTTCTTTTCTTTCTTTCTTTCTTTTTTTTTTTTTGAGACAAGGTCTCACTATGTTGCCAAGGTTGGACTTGAACACCTGGGCTCAAATGATCCTCCCACCTTAGCCTCCTGAGTAGCTGAGACTATAGCCAAAATTCATATGTGGAAACCCTAATCCCCTATATGATGGTATATGGAGATGTGTCCTTTGGGAGGTAATGTAGTCATGAGGATAGAGCACTCATGATGGGATTAGTGCCCTTATAAGAAGAGACACAAGAGAACTTGCTTCCTTTCTCTCTGCTATCTGACATGTGAAGGTACCATGAGAAGATGGTCATCTGCAAATCAGGAAGATGGCTTTACCAGACACCAGATCTGCCAGCACCTTGATCCTGAACTTCCCAGCCTCTAGAACTGTCAGAAATAAATGTTGGTTGTTTAAGCCACCCAGTCTATGGCAATTTGTTGTAGCAGCCCAAACTGATAAAGATACACTCCCACCAACAGGGCACACATTTTCCATTTATTCTGTGTTCTTGCCAACACTTTGTATCTGTGTTTTTTATTTCAGCCGTTTGATATTGACTTTCAACAGGGCAGTGTGCAGGGGCAGTTCTTAGAGAAGTCCTTTTTTTTCTTTTTCTTTTTTTTTTTTTGAGATGGAGTCTTGCTCTGTCGCCCGGGCTGGAGTGCAGTGGTGCGATCTCGGGCACTGCAACCTCTGCCTCCCAGGTGAGAACTACTTTTGATTGAACTGCAGGTCCTAGAAGGCTAGCTGGGGGGTGGAAGGGTGGGACTGAAAGCTGGGCTTGATGGGGTCTGGAGGAGGCAGGTGATTGCTCTGGGCTGAACGCTCCACCCCAAGGTGAGATGGTGAGAACATTCTTTTAAAAACAGCCCACCTGGCCCTGGGATTTCTCTGCTCTGCCTGTACTAATGGCCCCATGAGATCACTTGAGACAGAAGGAAAGCCTTCTCTAAGGGAAAGTAGAGAATTGAGCCCTAGATTCTATAGTGGCCCCAGGTGGGAAATCGTTTTCTTCTGGCCCATAAAGCAGCCGTCTGTTCTGCTGTGTTATACTACCAGCCTTCCTCTGCGGGCTGGGAGAAGCAGGCCCAGGTGGATGTGCTGTGGGGGAATTTATGCACCAGACTCCAGGAGCAATCCCCAGGATGCCTCTACCTTTTCCCGGCACACCAGCTGGCTGCAGCTCCCCAAATCCAGTTAGCCTGATGGGGACATCAAGCCTGCATCTCACAAGAGAAGGCTGGACTGGAAACAGGACAATCGGGGATAGTCTTCAAAGTTTTGGAGGCTGACATCCCCTAGGAATGTAAGAAGATACATCCTTTTAAAAATAGCCAGATGGCAGAAAAAGAGAAGAGGGCCCAGGTCTGAGCCTGAGGGACCTTCACAGAGCCCTGTGCCAGGAGCAGAGAGACATCCAGAAGAAGCCAGGAAGCAGCCTTTGGGAGCATAGCTGGAGGAGTATGGGGACTGGCCCTGGTGTTATTTTTATTGGGTGAGGAGTCTGATCTGGGGATGTGCTTCCCTGAGGGGGATTTTTTTTTTTTTTTTTTAAGAGATGGGGTTTTGCTATGTTGCTCAGGCTGGTCTTGAACTCCTGGGCTCAAGCAATCCTCCTACCTCAGCCTCCCAAAGTGCTGGGATTATAGGTGTGAGCCACTGCTCCCAGCCCTGATGAGGAATTTAAATTCTTCAATGATAGCATTCTGAGGCCGCTCATTAAATACCAGTCACCCACCAAGGTGTCAGACAATGAGGATTTCATTCCTAGAGAAGACGCACTGAAGAGGAAAACCCAAACCCTCTTCCTGCATCTGCGATAGAAGATCAGTTCTGAAAGGCATTTGAAACCCTGTTATGTAGATTCTGTTGGCTCCCAAGTTCAAAGTGGCCACCAACAAATCAACTGCTATCGCCATCTACTGGGGAGGACTGCGCTGAAGACCTTTCTGGCCCACGATTTCCTCTGTAGATAATTGGTGACTTCTGATCATCTACATTCTGCCAATGGATGAAAATTTTTTTCTAAGTTTAAAAGAAATTTTTTTTTTTTGAGACAGAATCTCCCTCTGTCTCCCAGGCTGGAGTGCAGTGGTGTGACCTTGGCTTACTGCAACCTCTGCCTCCCAGGTTCAAGCACTTCTCCTGCTTCAGCCTCCCAAGTAGCTGAGATTACAGGTACCCACCACCACACCCAGCAAATTTTTGTATTTTTTTAATAGAGACAAGGTTTCACCATGTTGGCCAGGCTGGTGATTGAACTCCTAACCTTAGGTGATCCACTCACCTTGGACTCCCAAAGTGCTGGGGTTACAGGCATGAGCCACCATGCCCAGCCTAAAAAAAAATTTAAATGAACTTTTTATTTCAGAATAGTTTTAGATTTACAGAAAACGATTTAACAGTTTTAGATTTAAAAAACGAAAGCGGAACAGCACTTTGGGAAGCCAAGGCATGTGGATTGCTTGAGCCCAGGAGTTCGAGACCAGCCTGAGCAACATGCTGAAACCCAGCCTCTGCAGAGAGCTCAAAAACTAGCTGGGTGTGGTGGCAAGCACCTGTGGTCCTAGCTACTCAGGAGGCTGAGGTGGGAGGATTGCTTGAGCCCGGGAGGTGGAGTTTGCAGTGAGCTGTGATCTTACTGTTGCACTCCAGCCTGGGTGACAGAGCAAGACCTTCTCTCAGTAAATAAATAAAACATAATTTTTGATTTCTTTACAAAAAAATTTAAAAAATAATTTTAGATTTGTAAAGATCTTAAAAAGAATTCCTGTATATCCTGTCCCCAGTTCTCCTACTGTTGGCATCTTATATTAATATTACATTTATTACAACTAATGATTGACATATTCTTATTAACTCCATAACTTTATCCGAATTTTATTATTTTTTTCCCTGATGTCTTTTTCATTTTCCAGGGTACCACCCAGGACACCACACTAAATTGAATCCTCGAGTCTCCTGAGGCTCCCCTGGGCTGTGCTAGGTTCTCACACTGTGCTTGCTTTTGATGACCTTGACAGTTTTGAGGGGAACTGGCCCGGAGTTTTTGTAGAATGCCATTGCATTTGGGTTTGCCTGATGTTTTTCACTTTGAGTGTAGGAGGAAGGCCATCGAGTGCCATTCTCATCTCACCACGTCAGAGACACCTACCGGACTGAATGTTTGTGTCCTGCCCAAATTCATACGTTGATATCTAAATCCTCAATAGGATAACATCTGGAGGTAGGGCCTGTGGGAGGTAATTAGGTCATGAAGGTGGAGCCCTCATGAATAGAATTAGGATTGTTAAAATAAAAACTTTATTTTCTTTCTTTATTTACTTTTATTATATTATTATTTTATTTTTGAGATGGAGTCTTGCTCTGTTGCCCCGGCTGGAGTGCAGTGGTGTGATCTCTTCTCGTTCTCACTGCAACCTCTGCCTCCTGAGTTCAAGTGATTCTCCTGCCTCAGCCTCCTGAGTAGCTAGGATTACAGAGGCATGCCACCATGCCCGGCTAATTTTCGTATTTTTAATAGAGACCAGGTTTTGCCATGTTGGCCAGGCTGGTCTCCAACTCCTGACCTCAAGCGATCTGCCCGTCTTGGCCTTCCAAAGTGCTGGGATTATAGGCGTGAGCCACAGCATCCAGCCAAAAGAAGAAACTTAAGCAGAATTAAATTTAGAAGAGTTTAACTGAACAAGAACAATTAGTGAATTGGCAGCCTCCTGAGCCACAGCAGGCTCAGAGAGTCCAGTGCAGCCACATGGTGGTAGAAGATTGATGGACAGAAAAAGGAAAGTGATGTACAGAAAATGGAAGTGAGGTACAGAAACAGCCAGATTGGTTACAGCTCTACGTTTGCCTTATTTGAATGGTTTGAACAGTTGGCCACCTTTGATTGGCCAGAACTCGGTGATTGGCACAAGAATAGGGTATAGTCTGTTTACAACTCCATTTAGGTTATAGTTCACAATGTACAGAGAAATCTTTACGTTGAACTTCAAAATATGTAAAGCGGTTTTAGGCTAACCTGGATGAAACAGTGCCATCAGAAGACAAGACATGAGAGAGTTTGCTTCCCTCTCTTTGCTCTCCACCGTGAGGAGACAGTGGGAAGTCAGCAGCCTGCTAGGCAGAGGAGGGCCCTCACTGGCCATGCTGGCATCCCAATCCCAGACTTCCAGCATCTGGAACTGTGAGAACAAAGGTTTGTGGTTTAAGTTCCTCAGTCTATGGTAATTTGTTATAGCAGCCTGAACTAAGATGCCTACTATCAACATGACTTATCACTGAGGATTTTAACCTTGATCAGCTGGCTAATGTAGTGTTTGTCAGGTTTCTCGATAAATTTACTCCCCCACCACTCTTCCATACTCTAGTCTTTGGAAGCACGTCACTAAGCAAAGCCCATACTTAAGAGGTAGAAAGTTGTGCTCCCCATTTCTTGCAGGGCAGTATTTACATACATTACTTAGAATTTTTCTATATGGGAAATTTGCGCCTTCTCCCTGCAAGGGGGTTTTTCATTGAGACCCTGATCTAGCAATATTGCAAAAATTGGCCACTTGACCTTAGCAAGGTGACTGTATTAGTCTGTTTTCACAGTGCTATGAAGACACACCCAAGACTGGGTCATTTATAAATGAAATAGGTTTAATTGACTCACAGTTTGGCATGGCTGGGAAGGCCTCAGGAAACTTACAATCATCACAGAAGGAGAAGGAGAAGAAAGTTACCTTCTTCACAGGGTGGCAGTAAGGAGAAGTGCTGAGCACAGGGACAAAAGTCCCTTATGAAACCATCAAATCTCGGCCAGGTGTGGTGGCTCATGCCTGTAATCCCAGCACTTTGGGAGGCTGAGGCAGGTGGATCACTTGAGGTCAGGAGTTCGAGAGCAGCCTGACCAACATGGTGAAACCCCATCTCTACTAAAAATACAAACAGTTAGCTGGGCATGGTGGCAGATGTCTGTAATCCCAGCTACCTGGGAGGCTGAGGCAGGAGAATTGCTTGAAGCCTGAGAGGCAGAGGTTGCAGTGAGCCAAGACTGCACCACTGCACTCCAGCCTGGGTGACAGAGCGAGACTCCATCTCAAAAAAGCAAACAGGCAAACAAAAAAACCCCATCAAATCTCATGAGAACTCACTCACTATTGCAAGAATAGCATGAGGGTAACCACCCCCATGACTTAATTACTTCCCATGGGGTCTCTCCCACAATACGTGGGGATTATGGGAACTACAATTCAAAATGAGATTTGGGTGGGGACACAGCCAAACTATGTCAGTGACTGAATCATTTTGTCCTGACTTGGCTTTTGAGAAATTTCCAGTTTTCTCTTCTGGGCTCCTGACCACTGGAGATTCTGAGGACCAACAATTCACATAGTGCTTGATGGAGGGGGAAGCTGGGCCACGTTTGATCTATGGGCCAAATCCATTCGTGTGACAAATGTCTAACTGTGCACCTACTATGTGCTAGGCTGTTCTAGGGGGTTACATGGCAGTGAGAAAATTCTTACTCCCACAGAGTTTACTTGATCTTGCTACTCAAAGACCAGCAGCATTGGAATTACCTGAGAGATGGTTAGATTCTCAGCTCCTCCCCAGACCTGCTGCGTCAGAATCTGCATTTTAACAAGATGCTCAGGGGATTCATAGGCACATTAAAGTTTGAGAAGCACTGGGCTAAGAGGTATTTCTCAAACAGTTAGTTGAACATTAACTGAGTGTTGCAGTCTTAGATAGTTAAGACAAGGGGATCTTATATGTTGATCCTGGTGTATGACAGAATACCTTAAAAATCAGTGGGGTTAATGAGAAAGTGAGATTATATGTCCTGGTGTGGTCTGCATCTGATTAACCCTGTGACCAGTTTGGAAGCTCAGCCTCAACTCTGTTTCTCTATCCTCCCAACCATTTGAGAACAATCTAATATCCTTTAACAACCCCTCTTTCTGCCTATGCTAACCAGAGTGGATGCTAAAGTTTGCAAGTAGGAAGCCTGATCAATACAGGGTTTGTCGCACCAAGAGCAGATCTGAGAATGAAGCAGCTGGGGGCAGGAGGTGAGGGACCTTCAGGCTCTGACCAGGCCACAGTGAATAGTGTAAGGTTATTCTAGTAAGGATATTGCCGAGTTTAAAATGAGGAAACTGAGGCCAGCACGAGACAAATTAAATTCCAGTTTATTTAGCTCCCGGGTGAGGTTCTGTGGCCCCGGGGGAGGGAGAGAGAGAGAGAGAGGCCAGAGAAGTCGCACCCAGCTGTTCTGGGTGTGGAGTTTTATAGGGGGTAAGGGCAGTAGATTGGTCAGTGGGGAAACAAAGCATGGGCAACTGCATTGGTCATAGAAAGACTGGACCTGGACTCGACAAGTTGCCATTGGCAGCCCAGCAGAGGTACCCACAGGTGGGCTAGAGCAAGTAACAGATTGACCGGTGAGGAAATAAAGCATGGGCACCTGGCTTGGTCAGAGAGAGAGACTGGACCTGGACTTGGCGAGCTGCCATTGGTCAGGCTCTCGGTGGGATTTTTGAATTTTGGGCTGACAGCACGATTTAGTGCTGAGTGTGGGGCTAGGGGTGGAATGCAGGAGTGAAATGCAGGAGTGGGTGTGGGGAGCTTACATGGAGAAGGCAGGCGCCGGTAGGATGTCCGGCCTCCTGATAAGTGTTATCAGGAGCGGAGGGGGTGAGTATTGTCCATCCAACTCCTGGCGAGGCTATCGGCCTTACAGCTATATTTTGGGTGGAGTTGGAGAGATATAACTCAGCCCACAACACTGCCTGTTGTATGCCTAATGACTGCTTACCATGGAAAATAGGCAAGTTGTCATGCTGGCTAAATTGGAAGAGGAGGGGGGTATAAAAGGCCTTAAGGAGGTCTGCTATTTCTTTTTTTTTTTTTTTGAAAGAAAGAAAGAAAAAGAGAGGAAAGAAGAAAGAGTGAAAGAAAGAAAAAAAAAAGAATGTAAGAGAGAAAGAAAGAGGAGGAGACACCGGCACACACACCCGGATTCTTGTTCTATTGCCCAGGCTAGAATGCAGTCTAAAAATGGGTATTAACAACCTTTTATGCCAATAATTGTGCTTAACAATGGAGACAGGAAGGAATAAGGGATGAAAATAACAAACAAGCAGCCAACCAATATTTTATTTAAAGCTGTGAAATGCTATGCAATTGCTGAGGAGTGATTTACTTCCAATTATG